>PVJO010006247.1:0-90776 GCA_004026905.1 Hystrix cristata | reverse complement strand
TAGTGTGGTTGGCCTCACATTAAACTTGTTTTCACTTCTGCTGTTTCAATTACTTCTAGTCCACTCCAAAAATAAATAGTTTGTAAGTTTTAAAAGGCATGCTGCTCTGAATAGTGTAAAGAAATCTTAAATTGTCCAGTTATGTCCTACCAAAGATGTGAATAGCCCTTTTTCTGGCATATCCACATTGTATATGCTACCTATCCGTTGGTCTCCTTAGCAGCCATCTTGGTTACTAGATCAGTTGTGTTCAGAGGATTTGCAACTATCTACAGTTTCAGGAATCTTGCCAGGGGTCTTGGAATATATTCCCCAAGAACAAGAAGGGACAACTGTGCTCAGATATTGATTTCTAGTACCATTTCCCACTAAAAGGAATTAAGATTCATCCAAGAAACATGATTGCAGAGATAGGGCAGAACAAAGTCAAGGTAAGTATGGTGAATTTATTGTGGTCAGCTTGAGCAGGATCACCCAGCTGGGCTGAGCTGGTGCGGTTCTGGGTGTAGAGGATCCACCTGAGCATTGTTAGCAACACAACATAAAGGAGAACGGGAGCAGAAGATAGTTGCCAGCTGTTCTCCAGGAGAAGCTCTGTTGCGGCTGGTTCTCCTGAAGGGAACTTGTCTGTTCTCATCATAGAAGGAGCTCGGGGCCTTGCTGTCATCAGGGAGGGCTGCCGTTTGCTTTAGGGGAGCTCTGGTCCTCCTTTATCACTATGAACGTCATACCCTGGCTCCAGTATAGATTTCTTCAGCCTTTTAGTGCAGACATAGATGTACATGAGTGCCGTGGGCTCTCAGCCATTGACTGGATCCTTCAGGTCTCCAGTGCATAGATAAGACATTCTGCACTCTTCTTGCCTTTGGCTTGTGTGTGTGTGTGAATGTTGTAATGTGTAAATGTCCTGTATTAAACCTGCTCCTTTGCAAACCATTGACTCTAGAAAGGTCACTAATACAGTAAGCTAAGAAAGTAAGAGAGTACCCAGAATTGGTAGGGGTACATCACAGGGACACAAGATCCACACAAAAGGGTCCACTGGCCAAAAATGAGATGATTTGAGCACCAAAATAATTACACAGAGTAATGAACTATTGATAACTAACATTTCATGAATATCAATAATAACCCAGGACAGGAATAGATCCTACAGTAAGATGCTAAGCCCTGATTGGTAAAATGAGGGCATATCAGAAGGAGAAAATCTACATTTTGCAATCATCATAGTAAAGACCAGATGAGGTAAGAATTCTCAATGGAAATAAATCTATGTGGGGATTTTTGGTGAGGGTCAGGATAGTTCTATGGTCTTAAAATATCTTCCCATTGACCATTTATTAGTTTGCAAAGGAGAAAAAAAAATGATGATTAAAAAGCAAGGCTATCAAACACCACTTCAACCAGCTACCCAACATCAAGGTAACAAAGAGGGCAACATGACCATCAACTATCCCCATGTAATGGTGTGTCCCCATGCCATTAACTGTTCCCCTGAGACGAATACATCATCCCCTATGTAAAATTTCAGCATGGAAGACTGACCTGAATATAATCATATGAAAACATGAGAGAAGCCCCAAATGAAAATGCTAGTGTCTTAAAACAAAGAAATCCTGGTACTATTTCAGATTAAACAGGAAGCTAAAGAGACGGGACAATTAAATGCACTAGTGACCTTAGAGGGACCTTCTACCCGAGGGGAAATGCTATATCATGGACATTATTGGGTTAACAGACAAAACTGAAACACAAATGGTAGATTAGATAAAATATTTCATCAATGTCAAAACTACTGAAGTTGCTACCTGTGCAATGGTTATGCAAGAGAATACTCCTATTTTTAAGAAATGTTCTATGAAAAATTTAGGCGCGAAGGGCCTAAATTATGTAACGTATGTATGTAAATTAGCCCCAGATAATTAAAAAAATAGTTGTGTGTTTGTGTGTGTGTGTGTGTGTGTGTAGAAAGAGACAGAAAATACAAAAGATAAAGTATGATAAAACATATTGTATGCTGTGTGTATTATTTTTATTTTTAACTTATCTTTAAATTTGAAATTATTTTCAAATGATCCTTATTCAAATAGAGTCTGTCTATATAACACTATTCTGAAACAGCATTGCCACATCTTACTGAAAAGACCTTACTAATAAATACGCATAAAACAATGTACCATTTCTGATGTTTAAGATCACATTTTAGAGTCCACTAGAGTTTTGGTTTCCAAGCCTTGGTCTTTAGTGGGCTGTATCAGAATCCCCAAGCTTGCTTTTAAATAATGCAAATTCCAAGACAGCAACCTCTGATATAGAAGGTCTGAGACGGGCCTAGGAATCTACTTTTCAAACACAGAAAAACAAATATGCATCTGTACATGGTGGTGGTAGTGGTGGTGGCGGCGGTGGTTGCTTTGGTTTGGTTTGGTTTGGTTTGGTTTGGTTTTTGTTTGTTACGGTACTGGGGAACGAACCCAGTGGAATCTGACCACCGAACTATATCCCTCAGCTGTTTTTCTTTTTTCTTTTTTATTGTGAGACAAGGTCTTATCAACTTGCTCATTCTGGGCTTGAACTTGTGATCCTCTTGCCTCAATGTTCCAAGTAACTGGGATTACAAGTATGTACCACGACACCTGGCAGCATGCATGTTTTTATGAGCAGCACTTTCTTCAGATTATACCTATTTTTCACAGGTTGAAGTAATATTCCACTTGAGTCCCTCCTCCACATTCACACTATGTGCTTAATCTCCGTCTGTTCCTTCACGCAGACACCAGTTCCCCAAGGACTGCCAGGGCCCCATCCAGCACGGCCAGCTAAACTTTGGTCCAAGACATGCTGCTACTCACATTCCTCACTCCAATCAGCCTACCCTAACTGTCCCGTAGGCTGCCAAGTGGATAACTGCCATCCTGTCGCTGATCTTGGTTACCCCAGAGGTCAAATCTGAGCTATAATCAACCTCCAAATTTCAACCAGTAGATAACAGAGCCCTACCCAGATGCCCGTGCCAACCTTCCTGATGCCTCTGTGATTCTGGACAAGCTTGCTTGCCTTTCCTGTTGGTTCTTTTTTATCAAAATATTTTTATGTGTTGAAGAGAGATACTACCTTGGTTTCATCTTTGGAATCTGTTCATCTCATCACATCTATCTGAAACATCTGTCAAGCATGAGATAAAGATGGTTTCACAATGGGGTCTGTCACCTAATCTACTAATTTTACCTCTCAACTGTCTTCTGGGCCCAGCAAGATAAATGCTGTTTCTGTATAATATAAAATAATATTGATGCCTCCTCCCTAATAGCTCATAGCCATTCTCCCCAAAACACTGATGTTATTTTCTTTGTTTGAAGACTTCAGCTGGGTAAAGCATAAGCTCATCTGATTTCATTGTCAGCATTTCTATTTAAACTGAATCCTTAAACAAATAAAGGAGTATCCAAGTCATTCACAAAGCAGTGACTCAAATGACCCTAGTCCATCTTCTGGACAGGAGCGTGTCTCCCACAAACATGTCGTGTGGCATGAGCTCACGGGCGCTGAACTTCCAGTGTTGTCGTGAATGAGTGTTCAACTATAACGAACCAAGGAAAGGTCAAGAGGCTGATCTAGAACAATGCAAACTAAAAGGAGATTTTTGTGATTCATCAATATACTTATTATCTAACACCTGCCTTAAATTTAGTAATAAAAGGTTCACTTCTGAAAGATGAAGGGAACTTTCCTGAATTGCTGAACTCATCATCTACCCACTAGTCAGAAGCTATAGGTGGCAGTCACTACCCTCAAACTCTCTGCGAGCACTGACCCCTTTGCTCAGGTCAGAATACAATGATCTAAGCTCAGTGTTTCTCCTGTTTCAGAGGTGGGAAAACTGAGGCACGAGGAATTTAGAGAAACTCACCACAGTCACCCAGCTGATGAATGCAAGAGCCAGAACTGAAGTCTGGATGGTTTGACCCAGGACCATATTGGACTCTCTCCTACCCTCTGTAGAAGATTTCACCTAAACCTATATGAATGAAAAGTGCTAGAAGTGACAATGGGGAGAAAAGCGACCCCAGACCAGGAATTTGATGGGAAGGTCCAAATTAATCTGTCATGTGCACACACAAGCACTCTGCACCCACACTTTTCAACTCAAGCCACAGCACCCAAATCCAACATTAGAGACTCCTATCTGTCCTCTACTGCCTTTCTTCTTCTAAAATGCAAATGCCCACAGGTCATATTAGAGCAATTATCCGTTGATTTGGTCCCTGCAGTCCCTGGATCAGATTCAAACCTAGTTTTTAGTTTTGTCAGGAGTAAGGTCCTGGGTGATTTCAGAAGGGGTGTCTCACAGAGGATGTGGAGCATGGAAAAAATAAAATCCAAAGATAGATGTCATCACTTTCTGGGGTGCTTAGAATTACCTGAAGGTTTCTGACAGAATGATGGGGTAAGGACTTCTTAAAACACCATGTGCACATGGGATCTAGGAACATTCAGGAAAAGAGCATGTCATGATAAGACAGAGTCAAGCAGACAAGGTTGGCTTGACCAAGGGCCTGCAGGGCCCGTGGACACAGCCAGTCCAAGTGTATCACAGCCTGTGTTCTCTAGATGCTTCATGAGACACAGGTATACAGGTCTTAATGCTTGGTAACCCTGAAGGTGTAGAGGGGCAAGGAAGAGAAAGCTTCCCCATGCTTCAGAAGACCACTGTGTAGAGAAGGCTCTGGAAAACACATAGCAGACCTGGTTCTTCTGTAATGTGCCAGAGCACCAAGAGCCATGGGCAATGGGATGCAGGCCACAGGCCCTGGTGTTCAGGAGAGTCACCTTTAGCCAGGGGAAAAGCAGAGATCCTCTGAAGCCAGGTTGGTGGCAGCAGAGAGAAAGCAGCATTTTAAAAATATGTTGGAGAACATCACTGTTCACTTGAAAATACTTGGGGCAGACTTAGGAGGGATTAGGCAATCCCATCTGACCCAGATGAGACAGGCCATCTCATGAGGATCGGAAAAAACTGATAGCAAAGTGTGGGTTTCTAATACTGAAATAGGTGAATTGTGTCCCCATAAAATTTATAGGTTGAAGTCCAGTGCATCAAAAGTTGGCCTGATTTGGAAATAGGGCCATTGCAGACATATTAGTTAAGATGAGGTCATACTGGGAGTAGACCTAACCTAACATGAATGGTGTCCTTGTAAAGAGAGAAATTTGGACACAGAGGCATGCACATAAGGAGCATGCCATCTGAGCACGATGGCCAAGATCACAGTGACGTGTGTACCAACGGAATGCTAAAAATTTACTGCAAACCATCAAAAGCTAGGAGAAAGGTATGGAGGAAACTGTCTCTCATGGCCTCAGAAGAAATCCACCTTATTCCTGCCTTGATCTTGGTCTTCCAGTCTCCAAAACTGGAAGACAATAAATTTCTGTTGTTTAATGCCACCCAGTGTGTGGGTGTGCGGAACTTTTTTTACAGCAGCCCCAGGACACTAACATGACCACTAGCATAGCTGCATTTGTACACACAGGTTGACTTGGGTTGACCAACATCTACCTTTCCTACCTTGGAAAGCAACATCCTTAACCTTGTCACCATGGCAACTGTGATTCAGTCAGCCAGGTATTTATTGCCAGGAATAAAGAACAAAAGTTTTCTGGTTTGCATGATGCTCTTATTGTTCCTCAGGAGCAGTGATATGATCCCACTCTAAAGAGCTGGACCTTTCCTGTAGAGCTAGTTCTTTCAACTAGGGACAGACATACTTGGCTTTTACCACCCAGGAAGAAATTCATCACTTCTGTGGGACACAGTAAATACCCTTCGATCATCCTTTATCTCACCCACATGGTAAACTTTCCAGCAATAGATTTATGTTCCTTATAAGTTTGCTGTAAGGCAGGAATGAAGAATATATGTATTATTGGGGATGCTGATGACAGAGATGGTAAGAGCAGCAGCAGTGGTGATAGAAATTGGCCATTTCTTCCACCCTTCCTCACTCATGGTGCCAGTTGATAGGGCACCAGCATCTTTCACTGGATGCTCTTCTGTTTCTTCATCTATCTCTTGAAATCATGCATGACATTTATGACAAGGAGCAATTTTTTGAAATGATACATTTAAAATATTTTGGATCAAATAAAAATATGGAAATCTTAATAACTTTAATAAGTAGGACTTGCTGGCCTTAGAATAGGTTGGAGCTACTTTTATAATTGGGGAGAAAGTTGTGCAATTCCATCTCTTGCAATGTAATTTTCACTAGCGTACTTAGGAATATGTTATTCCAATTTGCAAAACTTACGTAACCGAGAGTTTATGTGGTGTCTTTCGTATGCCAAGCAATGTGTAACGGAGAATTAAGAAACTCAATACCCAGTTTCCGCTCTAAAGAACCTTAGTTGGTAAGCAGGGAAAGACCTTCAGACAGGAAGCAATAATGGGTGAATAAACTAGTGTCAAATTTTGCAAGACTAAGAGCTCAAAAGAAACAATGCAGTCCTTGGAGACAGAGAACTAAAGCAACTTTACAAAACCAGCTCTGCTTTGGCTGGAGATTCTCTTTGGTTCATACAGTTTCACCTTTGGTTTCTTTTGGTAAAGAGAAATTGTCACTGATACTCTGAAATACTCTCATAAGATACACAAAGCATCTTCAAAAGATGTACATTTATTTGATGGTTAGCAAGTTGTGACAAAGCTTCTCAACCAAGCAGACATCTCTTGGCATCTGTCAGCACCCATTTCTCCATTGTTTTTGTGGTTATTGTTATAAGGCAACCATTTTCTTTTGGGCATCATGTCTTATATTCTCAGACCAAGGTCATTGGCTGGGGTTGGCCCCACCCTCGTGACTCTCATGCAGGCTCAATAGTTACCTGGCCAATTAGAATAGTTCATGCCTCAGCTGGGTTCAAGATCTGACATACACTCATCTATATACTGCCAAACCTTTTTGGAGGATGCAGTGCTATGAAACGGCCATTCACATCCCCTCTTAACCTATCGGTCAGTTTATAATAAAACATTCAAACACTAGTAAAGTACAAATCAATGTAATGATATTAAAAAACAAATTAATATAGTGATATTCAAAATATCAGTACGTAAAATATATATCTACATATCAATGACTTGGGAGGGTTGAAAAGAAGTATGTTAGAAACGTTTAGATGTGATACTTTGTAAAATGATTTGTAACAATTTTTGACTCCCATACTACTTGAAGCAATTGGTAAATTACAGAGCTATTTTAATTCTTTCAGAAGGCCATTGAAAACTTCAAACATAAATAATTATCAGCAGCTGTATATATTCTGTACATAATGAAAACACTGGAAATTGTTTTTCTACATAAAGTGTCAAATCACTGAAATATTTTGAAAAAATGTATGTTTCATTTCATAAAATACTATATTTATATATAATTAAAATAAAAAGCCAAAACCATATTAAGCCACAAGTGTTGGTATTTCAGCAAAATATGATTTTGTAGGAACCTATCTCATCTGAATGTATGTTTCTTGTACTATATAATTACAAAAATAAATGGAGAAACCTAATGCAAACAATAGTATAGTATTTTTTGTGTCAGTATGTTATTAGAAAACGCCAGCCATCTTCCTACCCTCTTGGGCTTATTAAAATGAAATTTGATACATTAAATAAAATGAAAAGGGCTCTTTAAAAATTAAATTTTATCTTTTAAAATTAGGAGTAAAAATCATATCATACTTTGCTAATTTGAAAGCACTGCTCATTTCTTGAACTGAAAGTGCTATGTATTTTAAATGAAAAAAGGCCCTGGTGGCAATCCTGACTTAAATAATTCCAAGTAGCCTCACATTTGTAGCACCTCCTACTTCCTCTGTGCGAGAGCCCTGGGGATTGGATCACTTTTAAGGGCCCTGTAGTGACCAGAACATTAGCTAATTTCAGAGAGTACAAAATGAAACTCTATCTATGAATTCCAATAAGTCTGGTCTCCGAAGATGACTTTTCAAAACTGCGGACCGCTATATGGAGATTTTAGCTGGGATGATGGCGCTTGTAAGTAACGTCGCCCCCAAGCAATGCGTTTTCAGGAATACACTCACATCACTAATTGTTCCCACTCAGAGAGCAATTTAAGGCTCAGAATCCTCCCACCCTCCCCACTCTCTCATGCTTTTCAAAGCCTGTCTTGTCTCCTAATATGAAAGCTCAGAGCCTCAGCCATCAAGGGCAGCTCTGCCCTGCCATCTCCAAACTGGAAGACAGAACCACACACCAGCTCCAGGCAAATGGTACCTTCCTCGTGAAGAACAAGGCTTCAGGCTAAATCTCTGAATGTGTAAAGAGAGTTCCTGAGAAAAGGATGACCCACTGTTCAGGACCAACAAGATATCACGTTCTCCAGGAAAAATTGAATTCTCTGAACAGACACCTAGCAATTTTAAAAGATCAACCAGAAGCCAAACTAAAATTTTCTACACCACAGAAAGGACAGGCGCTGATCTTGGAAAGCACTGTATGCCCCCAGACATCTCCGAAATTAAAGTCTCCAAATGGTTCATTTTGACCACCTCAATTTCGGTGTGAAAGGACTTACTGGGGGCATTCAAGCAACTGTGTGCAGCAACTACCTGCCCTGCACTGAAATCACTTCAAAGAATATCTTAAGTATTTAATATTACAGGCTCAGAAATACTTTAAGCTTCGTCTTAGTATTTAAAGGGAAAAATAATAAATTAACAAGCTGAAACCAAAAATATTAAAGAATTTTCTTATATGGAAAGGGAGGGAAATTAAGGTGATCTCTTATGGGATTATGGAAAGGCATCCAATTGGTAAAAATGGAGTGTTAATTCCTTCTCTACGACTTTATGTTAGCTATCAGTAAGTCATTCCTCTCTGTGGTTCAGAACTGACATGTATACTGTCAGCCAGGGAGACTGAGAACATTCCAGGAGAGAGAGCATCCACAGAGACGTGAGCAGATTAGCCCTACTCCAAAATGAAGGCTGCTGTCCTTCGGCACACGCACAGGTCTAATTCAGCTAATTCCATTAGCCATGTGTTGCTAGAGATTTTCTCTTTCCACCAGTGAATCATAACTGAAAGAAAGGTTAGTTAAGCATCATCCCAAAATAATCATGTTTGTTGAGCACTTTCTTTGTGCTAAGTTCTCTGACTCCAAGAGATAGTCTCTGCTCTCTGGGTCCTCCCAGGCAGCCTGGGAACTACAACACAAAGTCTGAGGATGACCATCCTTCCGGGGCAGCCCCAGCTCAGTGCACTGGGAATTCCAGAGATGAGACAGCACACATTCTGAGGGGGATGACGACTTTGACAAAAAATAACTTTATTTGAAAGTAATTTCATACTTACAGAAAAATTATTTTAAAAATCAAAAAGAATTCCTTTTTATCTTTGCCAGATTCCCCAATTATTGCCATCTTGTCATTTTGCTTTGTCATGTTATCTTATGAAACATTTAGAGTAAAGTGCAGCCAAAAAAGCCTCTTACTAAACACTTCAGGGTGAATTTCCTAAGAAGGATGTTCTCTTACACACACTGAGCACAGTTATCAAAGTCAGGAAATGATCGTTGATACAATGCTATCATCCACCCTCAGAGATGACTTCTTAACTGCCCCTTGAACTGCACATTTTCTCCTGGTCCGTGGCTATCTCTGTGTTCAAAAGAACGAAAGAGAAGCCCTTTCTTCTTCGGAGGATCTTGGGAAATTTCCAAAAGAGAGCAGTGTGGACCTCACACCATCTAAATGTCAGACTAACGGGTCTCTAATGAGACGGCACTCAACTTCTCCTCCAGCCAACTTCATTTCTCAACATTCCCTCTGATAACAAGCGTTAAGCTTCTGCCAGTAGAGTTGTCTAGCAGTTTTTCCTGTCCCCTGCTCCTCGCTGCCAGCACCCCCTCCCTGTCTGCCCTGCATCTGACACCGAAGCCACATCAGACACTGGAAAGGAGGCAGACGCACCCTGTCAACACCTCCTTTGCCTCCCGACTCTCTGGGCCTCCCGACTCTCTGGGCCTCCCGCCTCTCTGGGCCTCCCGACTCTCTGGGCCTCCCGACTCTCTGGGCACGGCATGGTAGTCGCAGGGGTCACAGGCAGACGGGTGCTTCCAATGCTGGAACGATTTAATCCTCACCGTTTTCACCTAGTGAGGGCAAGAAGTAGGCTGCCTGTTGGCCAGGTGATGGGAATTAGGCAGGGACACTGGGAAGAATTCCTGCTGTTCTGATTTGACAACCATCGCCCCCTCCTGCACTGGGGTTTGCTAGCCTAAGATTTGAAATATCTGACAACGAAAATCCTCAGCGATTAATATGGGATTTTCATTTTAAAAGGACTCTCTGAGCCTCCCTATGCAGTTGCTGAGATCATTTCAATGTGCCGTTCCCTAAGAGAGTTCCGTGTTCTAACTAACATCACTGCCTGGACAGTAACAGACACGGCCTTGGACTTGGCTCCCCAGACGGACGGCCTGTTAACTAAGTATAGCCATGCGGTTCTTCTAATGACACTCTGGTCCTTCCAGAAATATGAAAAGATGAACAATCTAATGACCTGTTCCTGGAATAAATCACATGTTCTTTTCCAGAACTTTCTCACAGCCTAAGACAGTTTTCTTCCATGAACAAAAGGCATAGTATTTAACATTTTCTCTGGCTAAAAAGAAAAAAAAAATAGTATAAAAGTCCCGCAAAAATGAGAAAAGTTTTGAGGATAGGTTTATAGTTTTCTTCATGCTCAGTTGAAAATGAGACCTTGGGTCGACAGGCTTTGCTTAAAGTCCAAAGATCCTGAGCACTTACAGACTCCTGCAAGTTGCTAAAATGCAGCCCCCACCCCGCCCAGAGTCACTGAGTCAGAATGTGGATTTTAACAAGATGCCTGAGTGTCCTGTGCACACATCACAGTTTGACAAGCCATGTAATAAACTGGTGTCAAGTCTAACGGAGCATGGTGAAAAAGAGGCCAAAATCACTATCACAGAGTGGTTAAAAATCACCAAAACCACACTTTACAAAGTAGGCAAAGCCACTGTAAACAAAAGGAGACAACACAACTAATAATCCCACTGGATTTTTCCAGAGCAGGGTTACCAGATTCAGTTAATAAAAATACAGAGTATCCAGTTAAATTTTAGATTGATAATGAATAATTTTGGGGTATATCCCGAACAATACCTGGACACATTTGTACTAAAAAATAATTTGAAGTTTATTAGAAATTCAAACTTAACCAGGCATCCCTTCTTTTTTGTCACCCTACTACAGAGACTCTAAACATTAAAAAAAAATATAATATTTCTATATGGCTTATTTATAAACCAGGCAGTTGACAGAGGTACACCAAGTGACACATATGTTAATGTATACTAGCACTTTCCAAAATTCTTTAAGGGATTGTAATTACATGAACGCACTCAAAACTTTTAAGGAAACAATAGCCTACAACCCTAATATAATGGTTTTCTCAAAGAATATGAATATTACTAATTCTAATTGTTACTTTGAACCAATCACTTTCATCAGAACCAAAGGTGATGATCTGATGCGATCTTCTCCTCCATGTCTGACAACACCACATTTTCGTTTGGGTTTTACGCCCACCAGGATCATCTGAATGGCTGATGTCCTTTCTTCACCTGGTGTCATTCATGGTTTGTTTGCTGCATCATAACTACATGTTCTCTTTCTGGAATTATCACAGTTTATAGTTCTTTAAGCTCAAAATTGTACAAGAACATAAATCATCCTGTCCATCTGTCAGGTTTGCTCCTGAACAACTACTTAGCAGAAACCTCGTCTGTGCTGAATTGTCTTAAGACTTTCCTCTGCCCTTTTTAATAGTTAATTTGTCACACTGGTGAGAAATAAAAAGAAAAAAATCTTGATCTGAGAAAGCCGGTGAAGCCAAGGCTGCTTTTTTTTTTGCCTCCGCTGCCTGAAAAATATTTTCGAAGGCAAATATGTCTTTCTGAATGAAGATTTTTCTAACAGACTTTGATGAACTTCACTAAAAGAAAAATGACCTTTTCTTTCCTTAGTTATTTCTCTTTCTTTTTCTCCTTATCTTTATTCTCCCCTTCCTTCCTTCCTCCTTTCTTCCTTTCCTTCCTTCTTCCTTTTTTCCCTTCCTTCTTTCCTTTCTTCCTTCTTTCCTACTTTCTTTTCTTCCTTTTTTTCCTTTCCTTTCTTTCTCCTGCTACCTTCTCTTCTTCCCTTGTCTCCCTCCCTCCCTTCCTCCTTTCCCTCCTTCTTTTTTACTTCCAGTTTATCTTATTTCTCACATGTGCCTGAGACTGAAGCAAATCTATTTTGTTATTTTTCCAGAACCCTCATAGGTAAGTGCTACTTTGGAAACAGTCCCATGACCTGGGTGCACAGCTGCTCACAATAAGAGGACATTTTTTAATATTTGATGAGTGTGTGTGGGGGAGACACTTTTTAATATTCAATAAGTGATTAAATTTGCAAACCTTCCCCAATAATGAATGGTATAAGACCATGAGATACAAGAATCCATCTTCCAATATTTCAAGTACTTAGTTATAAAATGAAATTTATAATTAAGAACCTTTAAATCAATTAATAAAATATTGAAAATAATGTGCAGTTCAAAAACAAGGTTTTGCCTTCTAAGAAAAATATGAAAATAAGCAAAACCTCTGAGGCCCACTCACTGATATGGGAAACACAGACAGTACACAAGTAGTGCCAGTGAGTGAAATAAACGGTACATCACATGCATAGAGAAATAAAAAATTCAAGCCATGTTAAAAAGGCAATAAAATAGAAATGGGAAGAGTATAAAAACATAATTTAGCCATAAAACTTCTTACTTGTGGTATTTGTTTTGTATTAAGCAGCACAATGATATTGTCATCAATTGACTGATCTTCAAAACAAAACTGAATAGTTCATAGTTACAGCAAAACAAAAGTCTTGGAAGACACAGCCTTTAGAATGTTTCCCATGAAACACTCTAAAATCACTAGAATAAGTGGGCTGCTAATTTTCTTCTCTGTTACAACAGAAATAAAATCTGGCAAAGGACAAAATAGTTACCATACCCACAACGAATACCTAGTGATTTTGTTTCCAGCTGCTATTCATATCAAGTTTAAGAAGACACCCTTTTTAAGTCTCCCAGAAGTCTCGAAAAATAAAAACAGGCTGAAAAAAGATGATTATTGAGGGATGTGGGTGGGAAAACCATGCACTCAATTTGTTCCCAAAGCTTAAAGCAAGATGATTATATTAGCAGATTTGCAGTGATTCATCTACAAGAAGCAAGCATCACACCAAGAGCAGAGCAGCGGAGTTGTGGTGATGGTCGGGTTAGCGTGCTAGGTTAGGTAGGCATCTGGAACCAGATGTTTAAAGACAGTGTTTGCGCTGGTCTCCCTGATGTGCTGCACAGTACAAAGAGAATGCTGCAGAAGATTTGTTTGCAGAGGAGAAGATGCATGGAATAACCCTGGAACTTAAATGGTGTCTTAGTTTGACCAACTATACCACCAAGGAAATTAAATTTTTCAGAGAAAGAATTTTTTTTCTATAGTATAAAAGGACTTGTCTATTTCTGATGACCAGATGAGAGTGAAGAAGCCCTCAATGTACAACCTCAAAATATGCCACATTGGCATTGTGATTATTTTGAGCTGCAGGCAGTTGAGATCAAGACCTGCAGGAGATGCTCTGTCTCCCTGAGCAGCTTAAAGCAAGGTATCAATTTCTTTGTGTGAAAGTGACATAAATTTCCAAGTCCCCTCTGGTACCAGGATGAGAAGAGCAACCTTCAGCTCTAGAGAGAGAGGGCTGGCACTGAGATGAGTGGCATAAACAAGCTTCCTGAGATAACCCTTCACACAGGGTCTGCAGCTCCATGCTAGTCACTTTCCCACAGTTTATTAGCTTTTGTTCCAATAGTATATAAGCCCCAGACTCTAGCCACGTTTTCCATGTTAACCTCTTTTCTGTGAAACCTCTGACCACATAAACATATTCCCTCCAATAAAACGTGTATGCCTTTTCTCCTGTTAGCCTGTCTGTTGTCAGTTTAATTTATGTGCCCCAGCTAGAGAGACTAAGAGGGGAGAGGAAAACTTACAGTTTTTCTGTCCTTCAAGAGGCACAGAGTTATGAAAAACATCCAAGTTAACTGAATCTATTTTATGATTTTCATAAGAGGAGTTTTCTTTTAGATCACAATACAGCTTGAAATGCTTCCCTCTCCAGAGCCTAGATGCAGTTACAACACATCTGAGAAAATGTCTGAAACTAGCTCCTTATCACAAGAAGAAAAAGTTCAACAGTCTCTGATAGGGCTGTTCCCAGAGGCCAGGGCGCCTAAGAAACCCTACACCTCTGACATGACAGTCTCAGCTTCACCCACAGGAGGTAAGATGATGCAATGGGGTGCAGAATAGGTTTCCCAGCCTCAAAAACACTGCCTCCTCTCATTCCCTGCCATTTCCATAATAGAAGACAACAACTTTTCATTTCACAATGATTGATCACAATCACAAAACAAACACTTGTGACAAAGGTTACACTAACAATCCCACACTGAGTTTTAAATGGTTAATGGGACCCCACAGAAGACGCTGGTAGGAAGGCAAAGGGAATCGCCCAAGGAGGAGAGGCAGGAAACCAAGGTGGGATCCAGCGGCGATGAAGATCAATTTCACCTGCTTCTCAGTCTGGCCCAGTGTCAAGCACTGCCAGGCTTCCATCCATCAATTCAAAGCAGTGACTCAGCACATCACTTTCCAAATACTCTTTTAAAGGAAGGACGGTGATTAATTTACTCATTGCCCTCAAAGAGCTTTTAAATTGGAGGAGGACGCTAACAAAACTGCATAGTTATGCAGAGTAGAAACATTAATGTATCCTAGCAATCTGCACCATACACACACACACACACACACACACACACACACAAGCTACTGAAGGGTTCACAGCAATGTCCAAATATTTAAACATGCAATCATACATCCGTCAAACCTACTTCTTATCATGGAAAATTTCAAAATCCCCAAAAGTTGGTTCTCTACTTGGTGCAGGTGAATCAGAAAGAAACCAAGGCCTTTGCATTTTATCCGGGGCTATGTCCCTGAAGACTATTTATCTCACCAGGCGCGGTGGCACATGCCTATAATTCTACCAGTTAAGAGGCTAAGGCATGAGGATCGGGAGGCAGAAGTTCCAGGTCAGCCTGGGCTACACTGAAAGTTCAAGGCCAGCCTAGACTACACAATGAGGCCCTGTCCCCAAACAACAACAACAGCAACAACAATAACAACAACAAAGACTTTATGTTAAGGAGAGATTTACTTGCAGTCTGTTTGTTGAAAAAAAACCCAGATCAACTTTCCTACATTTTCCATGTTGCTAATTGCATCCCTGTGACGGTTCTTTCTAAGTTTCCTTGCCCGGTGTGTTTTGTGTGGCCTCACAGTTAGATGCAGAGGCCGGCCGAGATTCAGGTTACAAGGTCTGGGTCATAAGACATCAGAAGACACACTATGGCTCTCTCTCTGCACTGTATCGAGAGCATGTAATATCTGCTTGTTCCTTGTCTTATGACGCTGGCGTTAACCATTGCTTGTAGGTGATGCCAGTTTCATCCATTCACAAAGCTTCCCTTCAGCTTTCTGCCTTATTTTAGCAATCACTGATGGCCGTTGCCTAGCCCCATGCGTTCATGAGTGATTACAAAGTGGTGGCACTTTAATTCTTTATTTTATTAATTCTTCTAAAAGATAAAAATTACTTTCTCAATTACTTAGCACAAGGTACAGCTCTCTCTAGAAAGGAAGGCTGGATGCTTGCTTCTGTAACTTTAATTACCAGTTTTCAGAATAATGAGTTGGTCCCCAGTGTCCTTTAAAGGGAGCACCGAAGCCCTTCAAATATTGCTGTGAATTCACAAGTTTTGACATATTCTCTATGTTTCAATATGCTGCAGATGTTATTTCTCTATACTCATTATTGGAGATGGTTGCTTCATCTTGGCCATTAGGAACCTTTGCATGTTGACACTTGTGTATCTGGAATCTTTTACCACAGCCCAAGGAGTCCTTGGTAGTTTCTTTGCTTTCTTGTGTGACAAGATGCTACAGGCTCATCTTGAACAATCTCCTGCCCCCACCTGGAATCAGTCATTGTTTTCGGGTGAGCCCTGGTTACCTTCAGCAGGAAGGGCATTTGGTGGGTACCGTGGATGTTTCGGGAGCTCCTTACTTTTGGGTTAGTCACTGATAATAGTCTCTTCAGTGGACAAAGCCCGAATAGATATTTTTTAAAGAAATCTGTAAAGAAGTTATACTGATCTTTCCAAGTTTAGAATCATAGGCTTATTCTTTAACTTCTTTAATGTTCTATTTGACTATTTTTCTTCTCTCATGTAAAAAAAAAAATTGGACCTTTATGACATTAACATAATTATTATATGCTTTATCAGAGTTTAAGAAAATTTCAAAATTCTATACCAATATGTTGCTAACAATATAATCACTAGAGCGATGTAAGATAGCTATGAAGTCCTTTTTGCCCTTAAAATACACCTTACTGCAGACATATGGCCCAATAGATCAAGGTTAAAGTCACTTCAAACGATTCCTTTCCCTGTGGTCAATACTTGATTACAGAAATTTTTTTCATTTTGCTTTTAAATTAAGATATTGTTTTCTTTATATTTTGTATTATATTTTGGAAAAACATTTAAAAAGTTAGCTTCCAAACCTATTTGTTTCCATTCTGGTTTCTTCTTTCTTATATAATTAACAACTTATTTATACTGTCATATTGTTTTTAATGTGGTAAACACATACCCACTTTTCTTAGATAAAAGGTAGCATATTACACATTCTGATCATCACCCTGATTTTTGCACTTCGTGTATATTAAAGGTTATCTCTTATCTTTTTTGGTACTATACCATACTCCACTGTGTAGTATAGCACAGTTTATGCATCCCCTCTCCCCCTTAATGGATATTTTGGCTACTGCCAGTCTTTTCCTACTGCGTTTAGTGCCACTAAGAATCAGATTTTGCACTCGCTTCTTCATATTTTGCTAACTTGTCTTTGGGATAGATTTCTAAAAGTGAGATTACTTAATTGAAATATAGAGATTTAATATGGCTAAAATCCTTCCATAAGAGCTGTACCACTCTGCATTTCCATCAGCACTGTATAAGAAGACATATTTCCTCATAGCATCTATAACAGAGAATATTTTCCAATTTCAAAACCAACTAGGACACTTACCAAGCAAGACTTTTATTAGGAGGGTTGAAATAAACTAGCCAGGCATGGTGGCACACACCTGTAATCCCCTGGGAGACCAAGGAAAGAGGATCACAACTTTGAATCCTACCTGAGCAACTGTCTCAAATTCAAAAATAAAGTAACATCAAAAGGGCTGGCAAGTAGGTCAATGTGAAGGCCCCAGGTTCAACCTCTAGGACTGAAGTAAATAAATCAATACATCAATAAATAACAATCCTTGAGATAAGCCTGATGACAAATAAAGCTTTTGGTTGGTGCTACACATTCATACAGACCTAAGAATGTGAATTGGGAAAAAAAATAGAAAAGTAGAACTGGAAAGACAGAAGTAGACAGAATAGCTTATTGATCATCAGAACCAACCATTGAAAGAGTTATTAAGACAGGAGAAGAGTGCTTATTGATCAGAATAAACCACTGGAATAGTTATTCCTGGCCTTCACCTGCCTGTAACTTTAACTGTGTATGGACAAATACTCCATTTTATAAATGAAGAAACAAACATGGGGGAAATCAGTGGCTTGCCCAAAGCCTGCCCAGAGCCACAAAGCTAAAACTTGGACTCAATACAAAGTTCTTTCTTAATGCTTCCTTGAAACCCAACAGAAGAATAGAAAAACAGAAAGCCATTGACTTAAGGAGCTGGAAAATGGATCCTTATCTCAGCCCTGCTGTTAGCTAGGTGTGTAAGCTACAGTAAATCGCTTGCCTCTCTGGGGTTTAATTCCTTCAAATGAAAATCAGAGGATTAGTCTCTTACCTAACCTGCTTGGCTGTTGCCTCTGAAGCCTCTCTTCTATGTGCATGAGACTACAGGAATGCTACACCTCCGCAGTCAGACCAGGGTGGGAAAAACTGGGGGACGCCCCACATCCACATTAGGCCAAACCCAAAGTACAGCCCAAGACGCTCCCAAGCTGGGTGCTGTTTGCAAAGGCATTTAGGCTCCTGGGACCTTATATCGAGGCTAGGCAGGTGGGAGGAGTCCTTGGCATTTACCAAATTCCTGTTTTATGCCGGACAGTTTGTGTGTGTTCTGTATCCACTATAACTTTAACTCTGCCTTGCAAATGAAGAAACAAGGTCTCAGAGACATTAAGTGGATAGACCCAAATTACACAGCAAACAGCAGAGTTGGGATTATAGTCTATTGCTGGGTACCTGTGGGCTCTACACTGATGTAGAAAATACCAGAGAATCCATTTATCCCACAGAAAACAGAGGCCATACATTGAACATGATTAGCCAAATCCTGCACAAAATTGGAACCTTCTAGGCATGATAGCAAGTGTCTAGTTCTCTTTGAATTGTCTCACAGAAAAGCTATTAAAGGACTCAGAGCCTAACAAGTAATTAGATAACCAGAACAATAACCCCATCAGTCTATTGCCTAAAGTAACAAAAAAATTCATTTGTTATCAAATTTCTGGCAAAAAAAAAGGTGTTCATAAGGGAAGCTGCCATTTAACTGATTAATAATAGTGCAGCAAGCATTGCATTTGGGATGTACATGTGATATTTAATTTTCTTATTACCCCTGTGAAATAAGCTTAGTCTTCCCATTTTACAAATGAAGCCACTGAGGCTGAAAAGATGAAGCATACTTCTCAAGTTTACACATCTGGTAGAAGTAGAACCCCAATTTTCCTTGGTTCTTTGGGATTCCAAAGCCCACTCTTATTTCCCCCAGTAGTATTAAACCAATTACACAGGTCAAAGGAGCCCAGAAGTGAATACAAAGCAGGGCAGGCACTGCCCTAGTTCCCTCAGTAACCATCTGTGTTGCTGTGCTCCAAAGCAGCCACATAAGGATTTCTAGCTTCTACTAATTCTCTACAAAATAATTGTGCTGAAGTAAGAATTCTCTAAAGCCTTTCAAAGACTTATTTTTCCTCTCAGGACAAAGTCTATATCCTTACTATGGCCACCATGCTCTATGTGACCTCCTCCCTGCCTAATCAATAGATGATCCTCACACCTCCTCCACTCTAGCTTCCCTGGGCTCCCTGGGTCCCTCCACAGCTTGACATCAACCTACCTTAGAACATTTGGGCACACTGCTCCTTCTCCCCAGGACTCAATCCTTCTTATTCCACCCCGCCCTATTCCTGGGTAGCTCCTACACTTCCTGAAAGTTTTGGTTTGGCCACCTCTTCCTCAGAAAAGTAGGCCCAGACCAGAAGACCAAGTAAAATAGTTTTGCTTCTTACCTCTGACATCTTATCTTCCTTTCTCATTTTTTAAATGGCATTTCTTACTCTTCACATGCTTGCTTTATATGTCGTATTTTTGTTTCAAAGTTCCTCTTTCCTGGCAGCACTACCATGAGGACAAGCATGGCTGACCACCTTGGTCATAGGCTTTTTCTCCAGAGTCAGACATCATCTGTGGTACTTGGGAGGATCTCAATAAATACGCTCCTGATTCATTCACTCTCCTCTTGTCCCTTTCAGCTCTAGTAGCTAGATTCTTCTAGAATAGATGCTCTGGAATGGATGCATCTATCACTGGCATTAAAAATGGATCTCTATGCACAACTATAACCCCAGCACTCTGAGAAGCTGAGGCAGGAAGATCTTAAGTCCAAGCTCAGCCCGGACAACTCAGTGACTTAGGGAGAACCTACCTCAAAATAAATAAATAAATATAAATAAAGCTAGGGCTCAGTGCGGAAGGCTTTGAATTCAATCCATAGTACTGAAGAAAAAAATTCTACATAAGACCCAAACACCAAGGAACCATTATGAACAGATTAGACCTCTTGGCTTTGTCTTGCAACCTTGGTTGCTCAAGTTTGGCAAACTGCAAAACCATTCATAGGAAGAATTACTGCTTCTCTTTTTTATTTTGGTCAATCTGATCATATACGTATGAATTTGAAATCTAATATCAACTGAGGGTTATCATCAATCATAAGGCGTTGAGATATGGACAGAATTCAACTCTTCATCTTGATGCATTTTTAATTGTGGTAAATTCACCACCTTAACCTTTGTGTGTGGAGGCAGGGGGCTACTTGCCAGCTCTTTTTCCTTTTTCTTTTGAGATAGGATCTCAGAGTAGACTTGAACTTGCAATCTTCCTGCTTCAGCCTCCCGAGTGGCTGGGATTACAGGCATATGTCACTTCCCAACCCTCTTCAAATCGCACAGCATGATTAGGAGGTTCTTCTTTCACAGCTAAGGTGAGTTCTAGCCCCTGCTAAAACTCGATTATTCTCCATGCTTGGGGAAACCACCCAAACTAGCAGATAATTCAAATTACTTTAATATTGTCAATAATGATGACAACAGGAAAAAAAAAAAGGATAAAAGCCACCTTTCAGTGCAGACATACTATATGCTACACATTTCACCTGCAATTTCTTACCCCGGCTATGGTCATGACATTTTCCAGAAGAAAAAATAGAGCCTCCTGACCACCAGCCACAGGTCTTGTAGGTGGTAAACGGGGTTTTACAGCCTGGTAACTAATGTCAGGAACTGCTTCCTGGAAAGCACATCAACACATGGCCCTCACCCTCCACACACAGGCCACGCTCCCTGGACCACAGGACCAAAGGGCAGCATCCGGCCACTCACAGAAATGCTGGTCTCTGCCTCTGCCTGTTCTGTGTCCATTATCAGCCACATGAGGAGTACAGAGTCGTAAGGACAAAGGTCTTAAAGCAGACCTTCCAGATGAGAAGAAACAATGGCGTAATTTTTATTCACTTTTTACTATTTGAAGCAAAACCACAGCTTACAGAATACACACTTTGGCAAAGAGAGCACGCCTGCCGATGCCTTTCATTCTTTTTTTCTTCTTCTTCTTCTTTTTTCTTTTTACCAAGAACATGTATTGGTACATTGTATACATAATTATCATAATCAACATGGTTATTTTGTACCTGTACATGATACATCTTGGTTTTCCCCCCTCCTCCCTTCCCCTCCCCTCCCTTCCATTCACCCACCCCTCCCTGTTTGCAACAAGTGTAGCTACACTTTTCCATTTTTTCCCCTTTCATCTTACTTTTCTTTTAACCTCCTTCTTTATCCCCCTTTTCCCTATCTAGTTCTCCTTGCCTTTCATTCTTGTGTAACAGCAGACCCTTGCCTTACCAGAGCCACACAGTCACATGGCTGGTGACACTGCGGGTAGCGAGGTAGGACAGTTTGATTTAATTTCCCTGTGACATAGATTTGTCCAGACTTTTGTCCTCGAGTTGCATTTGAGGCCAACAAGGGTAAATAGTCCCTTGGCCTGAAGCTACTCCTTCAGTCACCGCCCGCTTGCCCTGTCTGCTGACCTCCGAGGAAATCCTGCCCTGCAGTTAACATCTGTGGTCCCATCAGCTGTGCTGGAGTAAAAGGTACTTAATGCACGCAGCTCGCTTTGCAAGGTTAGAAAGAATCGATAGGAGATGTGTTTAATGTGGTATCACTATCAGGTCTCATCTCGCTTTTAAAACTGAAATGTCCACAGTGGTGTATAATCTTAGTCTCACTGTAAAGAGAATGGGTTTAGTGTGGTGTCAGATAGATATCACGCTACTGCAGACACACAAAAAAGCCCGCGGAGTCGCTTCTGGGATTTCACCGTTGCTGGATTCTTTTCTTTTTCTCTCCTTACTCATTTTCTCCCTTTCAAACATTCTCTTCTCTCATTCTCCAGCCTCTCTTTTTATTTCTCTTTCTCTTTTCCCCTTCCATCTGTCCCTCCCTCCCTCCCTCTCTCATTTCCTTCCTCCCTCCCTTCCTTCTTTCTGCCTTCCTTTAATTTCACTGCTCCCATGGAAGACATCCAGGACTTCAGCAACCAGCAGAGACGCTAGATGATTTCCTTGCTGTTCCCCTTAAGCACGCATGAACTGTCAAAATTAAGGCGTGGAAACTCTCTCACCAAGGATCTATTTGGAATCCATCAGATTAAAACAAAGCATAAGCTTCCATGAAATTATTTTGAAAGAGAAACCTAGGGGGAGGGGAAAGGAAGGGAGGAACAAGGAAAAAAAAGAGAATAGAAGGAGAAAAAAATGAAAACAAAGCTTTTGTAAATAAGGAGGGGAAGAGGAGAGGAGGGAGTGAAGGGGAATGGGAAAAAAAGCAGCAGCAAGATATATCACGTACAGGTCCAAATTCACTATGATGAATGTTACCATTATGTATGTCTAAAATGTATCACTAAAATAAAAGTTAAAAAAAGAGAGAGAGAGAAACCTAGACAGAGCAAATTAAACACAGCATACTTTCTGCTGTTAAGCAGATGACAAGGTAAAAACTTTCACCGGGTTTCACACAAAATACCGCGGGAATACGATAAGTAGTAAGATCAAGATTATATCGCGTGTCTGGGGGGGTCGGTTCTGCTCAGTTTCAAGATGTGTACAGGGAAAACTGTGGTCCACAATGGAGTTGAGTGTCAGAAGACATGAAAAGAAGAAAACCACGCCTGGTTAGCCATGCGCCATCAGCCTTCCCCCAGTTCCCCAAGTGGATACTCGCCTCCACAAGGACTGGCCTTAGGAATGTTCGGTATGTGCAGACCAGCTCTGCAGTACAGTCCCATGCTTCTCCCGTAGGGTGGCTGTTTAGACAAGCGAGTCAATCGCTCGGCTTGCAGACCTCCTGATAAGTACTACTACCTACCACCCAGGGCTGGGCTGGGAGTTAAGCAGCAGTATTAGATTTCTAGGGTGCTCAAAGAGTACTAAAGATTGGGTAACTTTCAGAATGGACATGTGCTTTCTCAAGTTCTGGAGTGGAGAAATTCCAGATCCAGGTGTCTCTGAGGCAGACCTGAAGTTCTGTGTAAGAATGTCATTAAACCTAAGTAGGACTTCAACTGCACCCCACATGTCAATTTAGAAATTCACACTGAAGTCTCCTTAATAATGCCCTAAATTATTAAATAAATACCTTTGAATTAAGGGGCTCACTTGCAAAAAAGAAAATAAAATTATGTCTTTCACCTATTTGGCCACTTAGAGACCAAGTCTTCCAAGGACACAGCTCAAAGATGCGGCCATCATCACAACGGGAAGGACCAAAGTCCCCACGCAGAAAGGACGCGGCCATTATCACAAGGGAAGGACCAAAGTCCCCACGCAGAAAAGAAGTCTTTCCCGTCATGGCATGAGGGTCCTGGGAGTGGCACAGTCACTAGAGACAAGGCCGCTCCAGTGACTCTGTTATATATTCATTTGAAGGAATCAGCATCCTTCCTCTTCAGGGCGCCATACAGAGAGCTATGTTTGAAAATATAATAGCTAAAGATTAGAACTCTTTGATTTAATCAACCTAATTTAGGTGCCTATTTAAAGCTAGAGTCGACTGAACTCAACCTTTTATTTAAAAATGAGATGCATACATACAAGCTTCCCAATTTAACAATTTTATGGGCCTATTTAAGATTATATCACCTCTGAGAAACAAGGAAACATTTAGCACTAAGAAGGAATGCTATTAAAGCATGAAGGAAGGCTGAAGAAGAGGACTATATGCCTGTAAATATAAGAATATTTTCCTTCTTTGGGCTTTATAATGAAATCCTCTTCCCCTGAATAAAGAACATAGACTTTACCATTTCATTTAAGTATATAAATAGAAAACTTAATGTCCTTTGAAACTATGAAGGTAGTCTTGCTCTCCCATAGTGTTCATTCCTTGGAACATTTCCTCATGACTGCAATGCAATTAAATGAAAATGTGTGATCCTTCTCCATTTCCTATTGTGGGCACATAAGAAAATATTAAATCTATATAAACTTCTTCTTATAACTCATTATAAGCAGCATGGCCATTATAAAAACTCTGGGGGCATTCTGAATTTTTTCATATTGAAATAAATCACATAAACCTAAAGACCAGGTGTGCACATGATTAGGAGCCGCTCACTGCCTGGTGTCACGCAGCAGGCCCACTTGTCCTCTTTCATGCTTGACCTACTGTCACCCACCTACTTTTCCTTTCATTCAGACCCACTATCTCCTGTAATTCCATACCTCTTTCACTTGGGGGAAGAGCCAGAAGTCAGATAGTGCCGGATCCATGAAATAAGGTGGATAAGAACACACTATAATGTTTTTAGGAGCTTATGTTTCCACGAATGACACTTAGCAGAAAAGTTCACTGTATTTTTGATCACTCCTAGTCAATACACTCAGCAAAGAGGACTTCCAGAACTACTTCAGAGAGTCGCCAGCATGATGACACAAGTGTGTTTAAAGTGAAGGGGGCATATCTTGAAACGGGTTGGTGGCAATGTGGCTTTCACTGCAATATATTTTTAAAATTTAAACATTCACTGTTTATTTTCATCACCCTTTGTATCCTTTACCTAGACTGCCATAGTAAAAGAATACAAATGGTTCAATAATTCAAATAAAAACTTATGAAATTTAACCTGATACTATTGAAAAGCGCTAATACTTAAAAGAAATTGGCATGTATTATTAACCACTCACCAGTCCAATTATTTAAATACAGGATGACCAAAAATTGGATATTTTTTCATTAATTTTTATGATAATATAGCAGCAAATATAAAAATGACAATTTTATCAGATTTATTCAATACAAGAATTGGCTGGTTTTTTTGAGTTCTTTATATATTCTAGATGTTAGACCTTTGTCTGAGGGACAGCTGGCAAAAATTTTCTCCCAGTCTGTGATTTTTTCACCCGATTCTATTAGTAATACTTTTGTTGTGCAAAAGCCTCTTCAAACCCCCAAAATTTAAAGACCCTATCCAAAAATGGGCATCTGAAATGAATAAACATTTCTCAGATGAAAAAATAAAAATAGCACATAAATACATGAAGAAATGCTCAACATCATTGGTCATTCGAGAGATGCAGATCAAAACAACACTAAGATACCATCTCACTCCAGAAAGAACAGCTATTATCAAGATATCAACCAATAACAAGTGCTGGCGGGGCTGCGGGGAAAAAGGAATCCTCCTGCACTGTTGGTGGGAATGTAGGCTGGTCCAACCACTGTGGAAATCAGTGTGGAGATTCCTCAGAAAACTACAACTAGAGGTTCCATTTGACCCGGCTATTCCGCTGCTGGGTATCTTCCCAGAAGAATTAAAATCATCATATCACAGTGATATATGCACAACCATGTTCATAGCAGCACAATTTGTAATAGCTAAGTCTTGGAAACAACCTAAATGCCCAACAACTGATGAATGGCTAAAAAAGATGTGGTTTTTCTACACAATGGAGTACTACACCGCCATAAAAAAGGATGAGCTAGAGTCATTTGTATGTAAATGGATGTTCCTGGAGAACATACTATTAAGTGAAATAAATCAGACACTTATTAGTACACATCGAATTGTTTCTCTGATATGAGAAACCGTAAGTGTAAATAAGGACAAAGGGGTAGAATAGATATTTTATATATATATAAAAGATAGTATTCAAAAGAGAGGAGAACTAGATAGAGAAAAGGGGGATAAAGAAGGGAGGTTAAAAGGAAAGTAAGATGGGGCTGGGTCTCTAGCTCGGTGGTTAGAGTGATTGCCTCGTAAGCACAAGGCCCTGAGTTCAATCCCCACCACCAAAAAAAAAAAAAAAAAAGGAAAGTAAGATGAAAGGGAAAAAAATGGAAAAATGTAAATAAACTTGTTGCAAATAGAGAGGGCTGGGTGAATGGAAGGGAGGAGAGGGGAAGAAGGAAACCAAGATACATCATGTATAGGTACAAAATAACCATGTTGATTATGATCATTATGTATACAATGTACCAATACATGTTCTTGGTAAAAAATTAAAAATAAATAAATAAATAAATTTGGAAAGAGTGGAAATCATCAAAAAAAAAAAAAAAAAAAAAAAAAAAAAAAAAAAAAAAAAAAAAAAAAAAAAAAAAAAAAAAAAAAAAAAAAAAAAAAAAAAAAAAAAAAAAAAAAGAATTGGCCAGTTGAAATGACACCTGCCCGAGCAATGCTTGGGATAGTTAGTACGTCAACAAACGGCCTGCATGACTATCAGGGTAACGGTTTAATGATTAGGTAAAAATTTAACAGTAAAAGTAAAAGTAAGAAGAAATATAACCAAAATAATCAAAGAAAACAGGAGTTGCCATACTCCTGTCAGACAATGGAGAACTAAAAGAAAAAGCCATTTCTTGGAATGAAGAGGTTTATATTATTCTGATAATAAATAAAATACAGAAAAAAAAATAAAAGCCACATATCTTTATTTTCCAAATAATAATCTTCAAAATATAATAATTGCAGACTATTAAAAGCACAAAGACAAGTTAGCAACAACACTGTGCTAGTGGACACATTATTACTTTTTCCATCTTTTGCGGTTGGCATATATAAATATATACAGTTATGAGAATATATAACAGGTGGGTGTGGCAGGCAAATAAAGTTCCAGATAACAAAAATATTTATTAGGGTTACAGAAAAGGTGCTCTATGGAGAGCAGAGCATATATTTCCTATTAAATTTACAAAGCACATAAGCAAATAATAAATATATGGAGCACAATATGCTCTCATAAATTTAAAAAAAAAATAGAAAAAGGAAAGGCCAAAATTCTAACATCACTAATGAATCTCCAAAAAAAATGATTGTACTGAAAATCATTTTTCTCACTAAGGATGATTTAGAAACGAGGGTGAGAGAAAACACAGCAGAGATGTAGCCTGTGGGCCTTTTATTAGCACATCAGAGTAAGAAACTTTAAAACAAAAAACAAGAACAGAGAAAAAGTAAAACAAAAGGCCAGAAAATATAACAGCAGCAATTAATGAATTGGAAAATGGATAAGTAATAGAAAGGTAAATCTAAAAACTGATTCTTTGTAGAAAAACAACTAATCAAACATTTAGCATGTATAATCAAATAGAAAAGAAAGAAAATATAAATTAAATTAAAAAGGGACAAGAATAAAGATATAACTGATAATAGTATAAATATTATTGCAATAAGTTTTTTAAAAATAATTTTTACAGAAAATATAAAATACAATGAAAGGGTAAGCAAATAAATAACTTGAGAAGATAATCTTACAGCTGTCTAAAACTTCCTGTTAAAAAAGAGGGAAGCCTTTTAAATGTTTTATGCCAATACTTATATTGATATTTGAAAAGATGAAAAATCCTAGAAAAATCAAACAACAGACCAAACTCCCTCATACTTAGAGATTTTTAAAATTCCAAAAATATACCGACAATTTAATTTAGAAATTTTTCTAAAAATACTATGCTGCAATCCAAAAATTTATATGAATAATTCAAGACTGATATACTATGAAAATCCAAAAATAATTCACTGCATTAGGCCAAAAGAGAGGAGGAAGAGCGGTATTAACTCATTAGAGGCCAAAATGTCTTTAACAAGGTGCAACCTATGGTTTTTCTGTCTTTAATAAACTAGGAGCGTACATCAGTATTCCCTTAGATGAAAAGAGCACTCTTTCTCATCCTCAGCCATCTATCTTTAATATTGAAACAGTAGCAATATCCATATTTTTGTTTCAAAAACATATACTTGTAAATGATTTGTTTTTAGATGACTAATATTTTCTTTCTGTCTTTCTGTATTTCCCATATTTTTATGAAGAATAACATCAGTGCTGTGCATAATATTTTGCACAATTCTTTCCATCAGAGAAATATTTTAGAATCTTATAGAATTCTTTTAAAAATCTTACAGAATTTTCAGCGCTCTCCCCAGAAAAATACATTGTCCTCAAGTAAGCACCAACTTTTGTATGGTTGCTGGTCTTATAGATCTATTAAAACTCACAGGAGAATTCTAGGTGAACAGACTCTGAATCGATTTCAAGGCAATTTCTCAGGCATTCTTTTAACAGATTTTGGCCAGAACTTTGTAGATGGGAAGAGCTACTATTTTTATCATTTTAAAAATGAGCCAACCCTATCTCAGAGGTTAAGAACTCACAGCTGGGAGGGACAGAACTCACACAAGTGGCCACGTCACCTTGCCCTAGCACTCTTTCACGGCAGTGCACAGCGTGGTCTGCTGCGCACCGAGCAGCATGGCTTCTCATGGTCCGCCCCAGAGCCCGAGTCCAGACCGGCCCACAGAGCTCTGGAGCATCTTCTGACTTCATCTAGCCTCACTTTCACCATCGATTAAGCAGAGATAATAATACTCGCCTTGCATATCCTCCAGAGTTGTTATGAAGATAAAGTACAGGGAAGGCACTTGCAAACATAATTTATCTTTATTATTATTAATACGTAAACATGTCTATTATGAATCTATTACAATTTGAGCAGCACAGGGTAAGTGCCGGTGGGATCTAGGTGGGGGAAGACAAGACAAAGCATCTTTCTAAGAGGCAATTAAAACGGACCACTCTTGTTCAAAAAGTCTTTCCTTGGGTAATTAGCAACCTACCGTGGATCCAACAAGGGTTTCTTGGCTCTTACATCAATTCTCTGTGGCCATCCTATAAAGCGAACCAACACAGTAGGGAGTTCCCCGCTATAAAAAAATGTTTGCCTTCACAGGAAATTCCATCTGGTTTATGGCTGTGATTTAATTTTAATAATTAAAATTTTATGTTGATTTCTGAGTCCACGTGTTTTTTCTCCACTGTGCTCATCACAGCCTTGCTGAAGGCTACAGAACAATTCAGGCGCAGAAAGGGGTTAATGAAGTTCGCTCACCCCATGTGGCCCACGCGGATTGCACGTGCCTTGCCATCAGCGGTCACTCCCTTGTCTTGATTCACATTTGCCTACAATGAGAGAGTCTCACTCCAGCTCAGTGAAACTCAGTTTCTTTCTCAGTTATCTGGGAATCATGGAGCCAGCTGTAATGAAGTGGAAGGGCCCTGGAAACTGCAGTGGCCTGAAAATGGAAGGAATCATCCTTTACATCATTTCGAACTTTCCTGAACCAGGCCCTTCTAAGATCTCCTTTATCACAAATATTCTGTGACATCAAGTGAGGTACTTAACAGTCCACCTCTAAAACAGAACGGAAACTTATTACTGATGCTCTTATTTGGCCTTTGTTGCTTATTGCTCTCACTGATTTTGATACCCTTGTTCTTTATTCACCAGGGACACTGGCCATCTGGATCAATCATCTATTTTATTTCTTATGTACCCAACGGAAGGGTAGTTAAAGCTCACAACTTTATGTGCTGATCCTTTCATCCTCGGTCATAACCTTTCTACGATTGCTCCGGAGTGACGGTTATGGAGCCCGTAAGTGTGAGATCACTCCGGGCTGTTCTTCTAACCTCTAAATGGAGTCAGTCCTTAGGGATGGATGGAATTTCACTGCGTTTTCCCATTTCATTTGTATAATGAAATCATTGTTTGGCCTCCCTTCTGTTCTTTTGCCCTTTTCAGTCTTAAGGTGGACCACTCCTAGCCCCCTTCGATTTCTCTATCAAAACTAGATATTTCAATCAGCAACTTGATTTTTTCCTAGAGCTATCACATCAAATAAATCCTCCTCTTCACAGCAGTAGCCATGTGTTATATGCCTACACATCTTATATACATATACAAACATATCTGTTTATCAATCTATAACGTGTGAACTTGGGAAAATTCAAATCATCATCTGAAAATGAATCACTTCTGTCATGACTGGGGCATGTTATCATATTACTCACATGTGGTCTGAGTCAACCCCATGGAACAGGGTGCAAGAGAACTTTAGCCTTTACAAGCATCACCCAGGGCCCATGTTAAAATAGAGATCACCAGGGCTGGGGATTTAGCTCAGTGGTTAGAGTGTTTGCCTTGCAAGCATGAGGCCCTGTGTTCGATTTCTGGTACCAAAAAAAATAAATAAATAAAATAAAATAAAATAAAATAAAATAAAATAGAGATCACCGAATCTCACCCCAGAACAATGATTCAGATTTTGAGGATGAAGATCAGAATGATGCGTTCTTGGGAAGTCACTATTCTTTGAAAAAACATTGCTGTAGAGGATCCATTTGCCTGAGTTCCTGAATTATGCCTGTACTTTAGACCCTTTAGGGGAAAACTGTTTATTCCACAAAGCTCCCAAGAGGACAACTCCACCTACACTGTGTAAAACTTGTTACAGGTGGAAGCTGCTAGATACTATTTGACTCCCCTATTCCAGCTTCAGTTGTTGAATCCTGAGGATCCCAGGCCAGCCTAGGGTCTTCTCTATGATGCCGCAGAATGGTGGGGTTTGTTTTGTTTTTGTTTTTGTTTTTGTTTTGTGCAGTACTGAGGATTGAACATAGGACTTTTGAATTGAGCTACATCCCAACCTCTTTTTCTCTTTTTTATTTTGAGACAGTGTCTCACTAAGTCAGGATGTTGCCCAAGCTGGGCTTGAACTTGAAATCTTCTTGCCTCAGCCTCCCAGAGTGCTGGGATCATAGGCTTGCACCACCACACTCATGCAGAAGTGAATTTTAAGGTAGCTCTATTAGGATTTGCCTTGTGCCCTCCTTGCCCCCAGAAAAAAACAATGATGTTTCCCATACTCAATTACCATTACATTTTAGTTCCCAAAGACGAGTTTTGCCAACATCAAATCTCATGAAATTTAAGAAGAGACTTCTATTCGAGATATCATTGGCAAATCTATCTTCTGGATCTTGAGTGTCCCCAGAGGTCCATGTGGCACTACAGGGAGTGGGTGGAACCTCTAAGAAGTGGATCCTAAGGGGAAGTCTTCTGGTTTGGGGGGACTTGTCCTCGAAGGGGACTGTGGGACTCAAACTCTTTCCTCTACCTTTCTCTTCACTTCTCAGTCATAAGGTAAATGATTTCGATCTACTGCCCACTTCTACAGTGATTTACTCCCACAGGCCCAAAGGAAGAGATCTGATAATGGACTGAAACTTCTGAAAGTGTGAACCTCTTTATAAGTCGATCATCTCAGACATTTGCACAGCAACAGAAAGCTGACAAACACACTTATCATAGAAATGATGGTTTGGTATAAAAAATGGATGTGATGACTAGAAAGATCTCATGTAGAGTCTGAAAGTGTTTTTGTGGCTCTCCACAACCTCTACTGTTCTCCGTCATCAATCCTTTGGAAAGAGAATACAGCATATTCATGGGAGTAAGAAGGTCTTAACTTTTTTCAGAGTTTAGAGAGAATAACACTTGCCTGAGTCAGAAACAAAGTGAGAAAATCATATCTAACCAATCATTCTTTATTCTCTTCTTTTAAAAAAAAAAATCTATGGCAGCACGTACTTTGAACAGTCATTTGCAATTGTTTGCTGGAGTCTTCTGATCTACCCTATGATTCATAATAATGACCTCACACAGCATTAAGTCTTCCCATTAGAATGATGACATTCACCATACTAACCTATATTTCTTTTTCTCATGAGTGACTTGCCATGTGATCTTGAGTGAGTAACTTCAACCCTCTTTCACCAGGAGCTCCTATCAATTCTAGTGTAAGAATGATACAGCCAGTGAGGATTTAAGGGTTTAAGTAATACATAATCTCAATTTTACCTGAGTAACAAATAACCTCAGGTAAAAGTACAGGCCATTTCATTTTAAAACATATTAGAGAAATTACCTAATGCCTGTAGAGGAAAGTTCCCTCTGAGAAATGCAGATATATCAAGCTGCTTAAACTGTTTGGCCCTAAATGTGTCCATCCACAATCAGGAAAAAAAAAAAAAAGGATTTATTTCTGAATTGAAACTTCATTTCTGTTACTGTGGACAGCAATAGTTAATCTTCTCTCTATCTTGTTCTCTTTCTCTCTCTCACTCATTTGATGAATACCAATTAGAACAGTCCTCTAAAGCACCTAAATGTCAGTTATATTCTCTCGAAAAAACACATATTCCCATTCCCAAGTATTCTTACACAAATATACACTCACATTTACAAATTTTCCACTATTATAGCTCAATGTTTCCGAATCATCCACAAAATTATCCAGTTTTAGTGCAAGTATGATAGAAAATGAAATCATACAGTAAGTTATTTCAACAAACACTTGAAACTATGATATTTCTCTTTAAATTGTATACGTCATAATTCATTTGGAAATTTAAAAGATCCAACAGATTTTCTTTTACATTTCCTGACAAATACTTGGTTTGTAAAGGACATCTGTCAGTTTTGACTCGGTTAAAGGTCTAAACGTCATTTGCATGAGACAGTACTGCCTCCTGAAATAGCAGGGGAGACGCCAAGCGCTGGAACCACCGCTAGAAGATGTAAAATTAGGCCAGGTAAGGATGACCTGAGAAAACAGTCTTCCCAAGTGGTGGTTTACAGAACAAATAGGGATAAAGTTTTGAAAAACAAGTTACTGATTTGTAACCAAACTTCCCCCAACATTAAATGACGAGCCAAGAAGAAATTTTGAGTAAACCATAGAATGTCCACTTAATATAAATACCACAGTGTTATGGCTTGTATCCAGATGTCCCCCCAAAGCCTCATGTGCTCACAGGTGGGGCTTTTTGGAGCTGGCTGGAGCTAGGATGTGTGACGCCAGGTTTACGGGTGCATGGTACTAGTCTACGGATTGGAATCAGCATAGCTCTGGATGGATAATGGGAAGGTCCACCCTGAATGTGGGTGGCACTACTCAAAAGGCTTGCAGGCTGGATGGGATAAGAGGGAAATAGAGGTTTGCTTCCCAGCTGCTTCTGCTGCTTGCTGCCTTCTGCTTAACATGCTATGGACTGTTTCTCCTCTTTGATGCCCCTCTACCATGCCACTCTTCCTTGGAACCAGCCAACTAGGAACTGAAACTTCTACAAGCTGTGAGCTGAAAAATCCTTTCCTCTTTTAACTTGTGGGTGTCAAGTATTGTGTCCCAGCAACAAGAAAAGAAACTAAGACACACGATGATAAGGAAAAGGTCCAATTGAATAGAAAAACACATGTGGTGTCATGGCTAATGAGTTAGTCAATGATTCAGGAAAAAGAGATCAGAAATAAATGAACACATTATAAAAACTTAGCTTTGATCAAAGATGATAATTCAAATTATTGGTAAAATAATATATTAGCCAAGAAACAGGGTTTGGACAATTTTGCAGCTGTCTAAAAATTTGGATTTGGCCTTCATGTACACATCGATATAAATTCCAAAGGAATGAAAGAAAATGAAGCCATGAACGTAGTAGAAAAAAAGCATAAAAAAGTAATCTCTAGATAATAAAAGATCTAACTATAATATACAAGGAGACAATACAATAATGGATTAATCCAACTGAGTCAAAACATATTTTTATATCTCAAATATCATAAAAAATTCAAAAGACAAACACATACTGGGGAAAATATTGCAACTCTTAATGCACAGTGCTAATTATGTTAAAATCAATATTTAAAAACCTCAATTGAGAATGGGAAGAAACTTGTAGAGAATAAAATACTGCTTTTTTATCTCATACAAAAACTCTCAGCTTTACTTTCTAAGAAATAGGCAACTATAAAAACTTCAAGAAGATGTTTTACCCAACTGGTTAACAAGGGTCAAAACTTGATGATGTACAACATTGTAGAGAAAGAAGCACTGTTGTTCATTACTAATGGGAGTATAACTGGTAAATCTCTATGGAAGTGAACAAAAAACAAACATACTTCTTTTTGACTCAGCAATTCCATCTCCCATGAATTTCTCACATAGTTGAGAATTTAAAGTTCCTCTATCCCGAATTCAAGAAGGAAAAGAATAACCATTCTTTGGCAATAGTTTCAAGGCATAAACAACTTGCCACTATAACCTGTTATATAACCATTGAAATCAAATCAAATATGATTTTAACATAATTAGCACTGACAGTAAAAATTTTAGTAACACAGTTCTGAAAACAAACCGATCAGTAACAACTCCACACTTCTAAAAGCCAGCCAGGTGGTTACAGTGACACACTTCTGAAGTCAGCCGAAACACCGCCATGCCTCTGACCACCAACCTAACAGGAAGCATGCATACTCCTAGTACCCAGTTTCCATGGCTAAAAGTCGTGCAGTCTTTCAGCACTCTGGCTTCATGCACAATGTTTCAATTCCTAAGTCCAAAGCTCCCAAGCTCTCTGAGATCAGTTTCTCTCTTGTTCTGATAGAACTGTGCAAAAGGATTGCTGCCCATTGTTTAGCAAACAGTAAAATCGGGATTTTGCTTTAGATGTCGAGCAGTATCCTTTTCTTTCAGTTTAAATACTCACACATATGACAAATGACATGCACAAATATATTCATTGAAAGATTGTTTAGCATAGCAACAGCTTGTAAACAGCATAAATACTCTAAAAGGCCCAATAAACCAGGAAACCAGAAATATCACATGTGTCCTGAAAAGGGAACAAGTTGTCACGCAGCGAAGGAAAGAGTCCTGTCTTCATTTCATTTGCCCTATGTGCATGTATTATTTATTAAAAATCAAGTTACTTAGAGCCACAACTTCAAACTATAGGCATAAAATGAAAAATACACATAAAAGCGGTAACAAAACAGTAACTAGGCTAAGTTACTGATGGAATAATTTTTTAAGTGTCTCTTTCCTTAAATATAATCTTGTGATGTAACTTACAAATGGGAGCTACTTATAAATCCCATGGAAGGTATCAAACCAAAATACAACAAATGGAATTACTCCCTATTGCAAGTTGACATATGACCAGAAAAATGGATGAGACACTGAAATAAGCTTACTTATTAGGAGAAACAGCACAAGACAAAAGACAAATTAGAGAAGTCCAGGAACATCCCCTGCACAAAACTGACAGAACAACTTCTTCCTATAGTATCAGGAGCTTTCAAGAAAATCCCAAAAGCTCCACAGCGATTTAGCGCTAAGAATCCCTACTCCCAACAGGTTGAAGAACATTAATTGTACTACAGCTCAGAAGTGCAGCATAAAATTCAAAGTTCACAAATACATCCATCTCTTATCTTTTCTTTTTCAAGTAAACCTAGTAAAAAGTAGCAAAGTTTTATTTTATATTCATTCTGTCTTTCTCCTTGGTCCACAACAAATCCAGAGAATATGCTAGCAGGCTCTACTTGCAAAAGACGGCCCTGCCAAAGGCACAGTATCCATCAGAAATAACATCTCCCAACAGCAGACTTGCTGAGTCACAGGAATACCGAAAAAGTAATCTTAATTCTCTTACCACTGTGCAGTGTGATCTCATAATTCAGAAGTCAGGTTAAGCTTCTTTCTTTCAACCAGAGAACTCTACAAAGGAGAAAACAGTAGAACAAATGAAATCATGTTGCTTAAGAGCTAAACTGAGCTATTTGAGGATTAAAGTAGCATATTAAAATGATCCAGTCTCAAGCACAGAACTATTTTCATTAGTCATTCAATATTGACATAATACTCAGACTGTGCTGACGTGAGTTGTGGAGTTTGATCCAGAGTCTCAGGTGTACACTAATGCTGAAGAAACTCACAAAGCATATTTTTAATTATTTCATCACTTAAATTTATTCCAGTCCCCCTATTCTGTTTTCATTTCTGGCCTTGAAATATTTAACATGGGTTATATTGATTATGGGGGGAAAATAACACTACAGGTACAATTTCCTTCACTCTTCATTCATTTTAACTGATATCTTCAGTCAAAAGCCTTGACTAATACGAAATTTGAGAGAGCTGATAATTAAACTGGAAATCCAAACTTCTTCCTGTACAAAGAGATGTTATTTTTAGGGATTAAAAAAAGGCAAGCTTCCAAACATATTCATATTACTTTTCCTGTTAAAAAGTCACTTAAATAATCACTTTTGTCATCCATTAAGGTTTCAGATTAATGTCAGTCTTACACAATTTATAGTGTCTAAAATTTTCTCCAAATGCCGTCTTTTAAAATTAAATCTTTTAAGATTAAAACTCATGTGATACAATTTCATTTCTGGGAATTCATAAAACTAAAGTGCCATGGTGCCCATTCCAGCCCTGTGTTTTGGAGATCAAAAACAAGAAACCACATAAATATCCACAGATACAATAAAGGTGGAGTAAGCTTATGAGACAATGCTATATATCTACCCATAGAATATTAGCAAGTTAATAAATGTAATTAAACAGCATTATATTAGTTGAGTTATGGAATTTTGTTAGTGGTTTTGGTTGGAAAACAAGATGCGGAAAGTATACAAAAAAGATTCATTTTGGTTTTTTGGGGTATTTTTGGGGGGGTAAGAAAAGCAAATTGTAAACAAAAGCTTCAGTTCAGTTGTTCTTAACCAGGAATGACAGGAGTGATGGACCACGTCTAGAGATAGCCTGGGTTGCCATAACTGAAGGGAGGCTGCTAATGGCATCTACTGGGTAGAGGCCAGGGATACTGCTAAATATCTTATCATGCATAGCACAGCCCCAAACAAAGAATTATCTAGCTCAAAGTCAACAGTATTCAGGCTGGACACCCTGCAATTACAGAGATTGTATAATTATATAATTAAATCATGTAAGTCTAAAAACCATACAGAAGTTCACACACTGGGTTGTCCTTGTAACCCATCCTAGGAGAAATGGAAGCAAGGAAGAGGGCTGAGATGCTAATGAGGACAGGAAGGAGTGGTTGGACGTGCCCTTGCTAACATCAGCATTGTGATATAGTAGCAAAAGAAGCAAAGCACCACCTTCAAATCATCTTTGCCATGTTTAGTCTTGTCCCTTAGATGTAGTTGAGTAACTAAAGGCTTAACTTTAAGATTTACTGAAGCCACACTTTTTATAGGTCCAAGAATATGAACTCAACTTGATCGGGTGGGGAGACCCATTTTAAAGGTCATGAAGCTTAGGGAAGTGATAGCTTAGTCAGTCTGGCGTTGTCAAATCTTTGTACAACATTATTTAGATTCCCATGAATAATCTTGTTGATCTAAATTAACATGCATTAACCTAACCCTCTTCCACTCTTCCTATCAGTAGTTTGGTATTTTTATTACTCTATAGGGAATTGAATTTAAAACATAGCAAAACACCAAAAATATGACAAGTGACTCATTCACTTTGCATAGAGGTGGGTGTGGCTGGTTTTGCTGTTCTTCTCCTGTGGTGAGCTCTTTATATCCTGCTAGCAAATACACCAAATGGGCACAGCTGCCCCCCCTTACCAATGGGGCATACGTTCCAAGACCCCCAGTGAACACCTGAAACCACAAGCAGTGCTACATCCTACACACGCCTTGCCTTTTCCTATACATTCATACCCAGGATAAAGTTTAATTTACAAATTAGGCACAGTAAAAGATTACCAATTAATAGTAGAACAGTGCAATTACAATCATATACCATAACAAAACCGCCCGCATCCTTGGAGTCATTATTAAGTTTCACTTAATAAAGGTTACTTGAACGTAAACATTGTGACCACAGCAACTGACCTGATAACTGAGCCGGCTCTTACAAGACAAACGAGCAGGTAACGTATAGAGTATGTTTACGGTGAACTAAGGGCGCTTCATGTCTCAGGCAAGACAGAGCAGGCTGGCATAATATTTCGTCACATTACTCAGCAGAGTACACGCTTTAACATTTACGCAGCAATGCCTCGGTTCACAAACGCTTCCTTTCGTCAACAAAGATTTGGTTTGCAAACTGAAGTGTTTGGCAAAATTTTGCTTCCGTTTGCGAACTTGGCATCAGGTGATGAATACAACTGCAGCCATCTTTCCCAGAATCGTGGAATGAATTAAGTTCCTGAACCGAGGTACCACTGTACATTGATTTATTTCTGGAATTTTCCATTTAATATTTTCCGATCACTTTTCACTGCAGGTCACCAAAACCACGGGAACTAAAACTATAGGTAAGGGAAGGCTTTTGTGTTCTGTGCAGTAACACCAGTGAGAGGCACCCATTCCTGCTAATTGTCAGAGGGCCTACTCTTGGTAACTACACACAGGTAAACACCAGGAAGGCAGGAGGAGTGAGGGGAGGGCAAATACATTCTCACTATTCATCTGAAAAACTCATTTCTAACTCTTTCCACAGCACCGCCTCTCCACTGTACTTCACACTATCCAAGGTGCACCCTTCCCACAAATGACTTAAATTTATCCTTATTTATAGCAAAGTAAAATTTTATTGTGTATAAATATCACATTTTCTTTATCCATTCATCTGCTGACGGGCATATAGGCAGCTTTCAAGATTCAGCTGTTATGAACTATGCTGCTATAAACATGGGTATGCATATACACTATAATATGATGGCTTTAACTCTCTTGGGAAGATACATAGAAGGGGAATAGCTGGGTCAAACTGGATTGCTATTATTATTTGAGGGGGTGCTGGGGATCGAACTCAGGGCCTTGTGCTTGCTAAGCAAGTGCTCTACCATTTAAGCTAAATCCCCGGCCCCCTATTATTTGTTCTTTAAGGATTCTCATACTTGTCTTCCTTCCAAACCCTGTAGCAGCCAAGCCTAGCCTTATTCTGACTCCTCTGTGTAGTATAAGCTCTCCTCCTACCTTCCACTTCTATCTTCCTCTCCTACGGCTTCTTCACATTTTTATTTTAGTATGGGGTGTTTCCTTACTGAACCAAAAAGATCTGTAATTCTCAGCACAACGTCTTTTTTTCACACGAAGTATCTGTATTCAAATAGTCACCCTCAAGCTGTTGTCTAATTATGACTTCAGTATCACCAGAACGTTGGCTGAAGTCTAGTCTGTGTATCCATGACTACTTGTGCCCACTGAGTGCTTGTTTCCTAGTATTCCTTGAAAGCTCTCACACCTGGGTATAGACAAAGCCAAAATTATTTCATTCCCACTCTCTTCTGATCTGAAAAGCCCATCGCAGCTTTTTGGTCTGTGTGACAGATCACAGGTATCAGACTACCTGGAGGAGAGCCCAGAACACTGGCCCACAGCAGCCAAGAGGTTCCAATGGCTTCTACTGGGAAGCGTGTCTTCAGCACATTGTCAAGAAGGATACACAGGGATGGAGGCTGTCGTGACAGACTGGCGGTGCTGGCATCAGCAGAGGAGTGGATGGCGGTGGCAGGTGCAGGTGGCATTTGTTTACTGTTCCCAAAAATAGTCACAAGGGACCTTTTTAGTGATGCAAGCAACTTGAAGGTACGTACACCTTTCTATACATCTGAAGTTCAGTTGACTTAAGAATGTAGATACACACACACACACACACCCACACACACACACACTTGTGATGTATATAAGATATGGAGAAGATCAAAGGTGACTGTGAGTGAGGACAAGGATCCACTAGAAGCATCTTCTTGTTGCCTCCCAGATGGGGACACATTTCCCAGCTGTGTCCCTCCTGCTGACGTCCTTCCTTGGCACTCTGTTGAGGTAACTCTCTGAGGGGCACCTGGAACGTGACTAGGTCTTTCACTGAATATGAATATCTGCTCATATGTCACCTCCTCTGAGAAGCCCTTCCGATCACTGTCTTGCCAATGTTTGGCACTGTCAACTGGCCATTCAGCCTCAGCCAGGCTCCATTCCATTCCTCGGTCTTAGTTTCTCCGTAACACATACCACCAGCTGATGTCACACTTACAGTATTTACCGGTTATGGGATTCCTGCACTCTCCCCTCACCATTTCCGCTGTATTGTAAACAACATCACCAGAAGGACTTGGCTGTCCTGTGGATGGGAACCCAGCACAGGGCAAAGTAACCACCGATACCGGACATAGGTTTATGGAATTCCTTAGTCCCATGGACGTAATCTGCTTTCTATACATTTGAGCAAGAAAGGGCATTTGAGCAAGAGGTGGCACGACCCAACGGAGGTTACCCAGAGAGTAGCGCAAACTGAACATTTTATTTGCATCCACAGTCCTTTGCCTTCCAACATTGGCTCAGATTTGTTTTGTTTTGTTTTGTTTTCAAGTAGTTGACGTAGACTGTTTTCCCCCAAGGGAAACTCAGAAAAAGCAACTGTATACTCTATAAAGAACATAAATATTTCTTAGTCATGAACTAGAGATTTTCAAGGAATTCTCAAGGAATTCCACACCCTGACCTTCCTCTTCCCATGGTGAATTCAGACACATGAGGAATACTGCACACACAGCTTCTACAGATGAAAACTCGAGGGCTCCACCCTCCTTCAGACCTCGCTGCTTATGCTAAGCTTCCTTGCTTTGGCTTACAAAAACTCACACCAAAAAATAAGGCTTACGTTTAAAACCACCTTCAGACCTCGGAACAATTAACCAACCTCCTTCCCTCGATGCCAACACTGTCTTCTATCTATTCTCTCTCCTCTGTCCTGGTTCTTCGCTTGTGTTTCAATTGTTCCTCTTTTCTTTTGCTGTTACCACCCCTATGCCACTGTATCGGTATTATGTATCTAGGTGTATGTAAAGTGAGCAAACTAGATTTGAGGAACAACCGTGTCCCAGATACATTATACGCTACAGATTAACTCAATCATCTCACTAAATTCGGGCAATCCGTATCTACTCCCCAATTTTAAGTTTTAAAAAAGTTGAGTCTCAAAGAGATTAAATAACGTGCTCCTTGAGGATACAACTCACCAAGACAGCCTGATTCCAAAGTTCAGACCATTTCTTTACTTCATTGTTAAGTCTCCTTTGGACTTACATGAAATGCAGTATGGCAAGAATGTGTAGGGACAACAAGAGATAGAGAAGGGCAGAGACCGGATACAAGAGGTAAGATCCTGGTGTTTGGAGCAGATTTTCTGTTTGAATCTTTCTGAAGTAGGAGCAAGTTATTCAATCATTCTAAACTTTACAATTCTCTCTTTCAAACAAAGGTAAAGTAGTACTGTTCTCATAAGGGTGATGTAAGAGTAAATGAAATGATACATGAAAAGTATATTCTCCCTGTGTATAATCGGTAGATGATAGGAAAATGCATCATCTATGCAACTAGCCACAGGAGTGTGAATGTGTGTGTCTGCCGGTGTGTAGGCATGTAAGGCATGTAGAGTACCTCTTGTCAGGCCCATGAGCTTCTACGTGCAGAATCTCTTAAAGGACGGCAAACTAGAAGTTCTGGGCTGACTTGATGGGTGCGACTTCAAATGTGAGCCTCCCAGATCTTCTAAAAACCAGCAGTTCACAACTGCTGTCAGTCTAGGATGTCTGTGAGTGCCAAGCTAATGGGGACAGCTGGGGGGACAGTAGTATCTGACAGCAGGGAGCGTGGCCCAGAGTGTTTTGAGAGACAGTGGAGACAAGGCGCTGTCCTCCACTCAAAGGTGATGTGGTAATACTGAGAAACAAGTGAATACTGAGAAACAAGTGTTCTCAGTTTTCTGAAAAAATGCTTATTTTCTTTTTTCTAAGGATTATGGTTGCCAGATTTAGAGAATAAAAGTATGGTAGAGCCAGTTACAGTCAAGCTTCAGATAAACAATGAATATATTTTTACTGTAAGTACATGCTGTGCAGTATTTGGTGACCTTAACTATCCACAGTGGTGAGTTCTACCTCCCACTTTTCCAGCATAGAAGGGACTGTGTTTGCAACCACTTGGGTGATGGTTGATGAGAAGGCTGGAATTTGAATAAGGAAAGGTGAGATTTGAAAATTAAATACAGAATTTTCATAACTGCTTCAGCTAGGCATAATGGTGCATGTCTATAATCTCACACTCTGGGAAGCTGAGTCAGGATGACCACAAATTTAAACCCAACCTAGGCAATTTAGCAACTTAATGAGACTTTGACTTAAAATAAAAAATAAAAAAAGGCACAAGAATGTAGTTCAGTGTAAGGGCCCTGGGTTCAATCCCCTATACCACAAAAAAGAAAAGAAAAACAGAGAAAAAAGAAAAGAAGGGAGGAAGGGAAGGAGGTAGGGAGGGAAGGAGGAAGGAAGGAAGGAAGGAAGGAAGGAAGGAAGGAAGGAAGGAAGGAAGGAAGTCAGGCAGGCTGGCTGAATGGCTTCTTCTTTGAGTCCAAGGGTGATATAGGGGGAGGAGGATGGGGAGAGGCAGAGGGCAGGACCAGCAATGTCAAGAAATTGAATTTAGACAGGGTGACATTTAGTACCATAAAATCCTTAGCATGGGAACATAATCTTTCTGTCTCTGACACAGTCCACCGTTTTTCCACCGTTCCTCTCTTCTGACCCTGAAAAGTGACTTAAAACATTGAGCACAATTTTCCTTCTATTACTGACCAGACTTGAGCCCCACTGTCAGCTTTAAACGGCAGAAATATCTTGACTCAGTTACCAGAGGCCCTCGGAAAATTATTTCTCTTAGTACACCAATTCGATGCACATAAAAAAAAAAAATACTGTTGCCAAAGCCAATGAAAGTCTTGGCTTCCCTAAAACAGCAATATTGAAATAAGAAATCTAAATTGAGGCCTGGGTGGGTGAACAGGCCTCAGATCTAGCACCTGACTGCGTGGGATCGAATCCTGCTTCAGGCTTCACTAGCTAACTAGCCTTGATTATTTAATGAACCTTTCTATGCTTCCATTTCCTCATTGGCAAATTATGTAAAATCCAAGTTCTTCCCTTCTAGGGATAGTGTAAGATTTGAATAAGCCCATTCGTATCAAGCCCTTAATACTCAGGATGTATTTGGTGTTCGGTCTTAGCTACCATCAAGACCATAAGAAGATGGTGCTCGTAGAGTACAGCCTCCCCTCATCAATCCCACGAACGATCATTAGCTTCCACCATTCTGTATCCCACTACACAAGGGTCCGTCACTGTCACTTGTGAGGCCTCCCAGTCCACTGCCTTAACACTGACACCCATCTCCCTCTCCTTCCCGAGTTTGAGTACACGTGCGATTCTGAGCTGAGACATGTTTTAAGTCTAAGTCAATTAATTAGGCATGTATACATTTTAAATATATTTGAAAATATATGGAAGCAATTTATTCCCTGGAACTGAAATTAGGATTAAAGATTCCTTGTCTCTGTCTTCCTCTCTGACTTTCTTACCCCTTTATCTTTCCCGTTCTATCTTCTACCCTCTCTCCCTCTCCCTCTCCTAAATAAGAAAGTTACTAACTGCTACGTCTCTTAATATAAACATTCTCATTTTATCTCCTCTGGTCCCTTCAACCCCTGAAGTGAACAGAATTGAGAAACTGTACTACACTGGTGTTATGTTTTATATCCAGGTGTCTCCCCAAAGCTTCATGCCATCATAGGGGAGGCTTTGGGGAGGCGGCTGGATTATAAAGGCAGCACAGCTGGCTTGCTGTTAAGAGCTGGGGTCTGGTCAGAGGAAGCATCTCTGTGGGTGTGGCTTGGAGGATCTGTTTCCCTCCCTGGCTCCTCCCTTTGCTCTCTGCTTCCTGTCCACCGTGCTATGAGCAACTCTCCTCTACCATTTCCTCCTATCACACTGTCATGTCTTGCGGCCAGCTGCCTGCAGACTGAAACCTCTGTAAACTCTGAGCCAAAATAAGCCTCTCTTCCTTTAAGTTGTGGGTGTCAGGTATTGTGCTGAAGTGACCAAGAAAGTGACTGAGACACATAGTAAAGTAAATAGCCAGAAATATACTTCCAACTGCCAATCTTTGGAATCCTTTAACTCCTTCCCTACTCTTCCTCTCCCTGAGCTGTATGCCAGACACATGTAGGGGTGAACATCCCGGAAAATAAATAAACACACAGATTTTCTCATGGAGAGGTAGCGATTTCCCTGAATCTTGATTGTGATTAGACACTTAGGGGCCAATGTACAGTGAGATAAGCTAATAATCAGCTGTCTTCACGGCCCTTTTGGTTTGGTGCACTTTGCCAACAGGGAAGGAAATGTGGACAGTCCTGCACTCTCGCCTTGGGCTGTACCTGTAAGCCTGACGCTTCTAAGTGGAACCTCAGAGGCCCACACAGTGGGACAACGAGAAATGCTGCAGAGGTCACCTGAAGATACCCTGAGAAGAGCTATGTAGCTGCAGAACCCTGTGGACTTGGGAGAAAAAAGACAGGTGGAGAGGAAAGGGGAAGAGAGAGAAGCTGAGATCACAAAGCCTCATTCTGATGAGAACAAAAACATTTCCTAGAAATCAGGATGGGAAGCCAGTTTTTATAAGTTCTGGCATTTCACAACTTCTAAAGATGTGCAGGTGGTTAAAACAAACTTTTTGTTTCTTAAACAATGCCTGCCTAGCACCTGGATTCACAAGAGTACCAGCCCCGCTCCTCTGGCTCAGGAAGATGATCGCCCTAAAAGGCCTTGGCACTAACTTTTCATAAACACTGCACGATGACCTGGCTCTCTGGAAATTTAAAGATATCAAAATTCATGGCAAATTTGATTTGCAAAAATCTCTCTGAAGTTTGCTGTTTTATAATGTCAGTATCTGAAATTACATGACAAAAAGAGAAAAACCTGAAATTTTGAGTTCACGTAGATAAATATAGTAGCTTGTATTTTCCAGTATTCTTCTATTCTGCAACTTTAGTATAATATTTCCAGTAGATATAAAATATTTTACTACTTTTTTATAAGCAGAGTTCAAAATAGGAAGAATTCAAATATAATGGTATACATAGTAGGTCACCGTATTGAGATCTATAAATTCAAATTTCTTATCAAATGCAAATTAGGATTTTTTTTCTCTAGGTGTTTATAATGCCTTTAAGGAATGCTAGAATGGAAACTTAACACAGTATATTTACATTAGTAAAGCTGCAAGTTAAAAATGTAGAATTTAATGGAAAAAAAATAATATGAAACAATAGGAGAGATTCATTTTTGTATCATTTCCCTAAGACAATTTTCTCATAAAAACTTCTAGAAATTTCATAGCTAGCCAAAAGTATCTTCGTGCTTCCTAACTCGTGTCACCAGGAGGGGCAGCACTGAAAATGGTAAAAGACAATGAGATTTCTACTTCATTTAGTGACTCGCAAACTGAAGGGCTTGCTGCCAAGAGCCATCTCATGATAGTCACAGTTGAGAAACTTGCCCCACATATTACAGAGTCCTGCACAAAACTAGGGGTGCTGGTGGGCAAAGGAGAATGTAATCGACCGGCGTTTTATATCCACACTGGGCTCCTTTGCACTTGTCTTAATTTCTGAGACAAAGAGCATTTCCCAAGCTCTTTGAGGAAGTTGAACTGCTGGATGATTTAAGTGACATGTGATGAGGACCCGAGTTCTCCATCTTAGTCACCACATTAGCATCAGGATGTGACAAAGCTTTACTGCCCTAAATACACACTTTCCAAAGCTTTGGTTTCATGTGTTGCTTTCGGAACAGGAAGTGTGCAGTGCAGACCTTTCTCCTTTCTGAAGTGGGCCGGGGACTTCAGTAACTATCTCCCTTGGATTTCCCACACTTCAGAAAATCCATTCTATTCTTCATGCTCCTAAAATGAAACCTAAATTCATTACTTTTTTCTTTTCTTTTATGTCTTTAAGTAGAAAATTAATGTTACAGGAATAAGCAGAACTTTAGATGCAAAGCCAGTATCTGTACTCCCACCAAAAAGAGAGAAATTAAAGGATAACATACTGATTAGCTAGAAATTAAAGCCAAAAGTGCCTTCTGATCTCTTCTAATCTGTGTGTTATCACCCTGTAAAGACCTAAAAGAATTACAATACAAATAAAATTTAGATAAATATATCCATTTCAAAATGAATAGATTATTTTTCTCCCATTAAATTAGAAAGTGGCAGTAGAGAAAAAGGGAAAATTCTGAGAGCTACCAGATGGGTTAAGGTTATTTTGTTTCTGACTTTACCCAAGAGAAAGAGACTGGAGAGTTGCCTAATCCTGGTATCATGTTTCCGCCTCTGACAGGAAGAGATAGATCATAATAGATAAAAATGGAAAATATTGTGAAAAAGTCAAATACTTCTAAGAAAGACAAAATGCAAGACCCAGCTGCAATGAATGCTAAAGGAAGTGAGTGTCACAACTTGAAACTCAGGACATAGATTTAAATATGTTCTAATGAAGGAACAGGGGGCAGAGAAGAGAGGGCTGAGGAAGTCAGAGACTGCCGTGCTCCGCTCAGAAACACCGTATCTTCCAGGGCAGCATGAGTCCCACCAGGTTCATGACAGAAGTAAAAAGGAACCAAAGCCGTAATCTAGTAATAGTAATTAGACCTCCCTTAATGAGGTCTACAACTTCCCACCATTTCTAGAGATCCTATTCAGTCAGTCATTCACGAAAGTTAAAATCAGTTCTTTACCCAACTAAACAGCAAAGTACAAGTTCTTCTCCAAACTCAGACATAATTTAACTTATAGTTCTCCCCATGAAATAGATATGGACCTTTTGACTCCCTCCAATAGAATAATTCTCCAAATAGCAAGTGATCCTTTTTCCTTGCACTAATTCCCATGATAAGACCGCCAACAAATACGCAGTTATAGCCACCATTTCTTCCCAAGGAATTGCACGCAGCTGAAATTGCAAATGGCGTAGGTTTCCTACTGAAGAAATAATGATCCAAGTGCTTGTCTGCTTAATGTCTTCTACCTCCCTGGAATGTAAGCTCCATAAAAGCAGAAGCCCTGCCTGCCCCACTCACAGCTAACCCAGGGTAAGCACTGAATATGTTTCCTGAATGTCTGGATTACAGAGTCAATGAGTGAATCAACAAACTCAATTCAGGGCAAAATTTGTCTTTTCTCATAAGCCCATCTGTTTTGTTAACATAGGACATATACTTCCCAGAGAAACGAACGAGTAAGTACTGGGAACTGGGACCTTCGTTGAGGGAACCAGTGTTCTTGGAAAAACATGATAGTGGCCACAGGAAAAGGAAGTGTAGCCATCATTTGTTCCGAGGGAACTAAACCTAAATCAAACATGTCTGACCACTCTGACGGGATCCAAAAACAAATACAGAAATATTTATTACCTGAATTGTTAGGCAGATTTAGAAGAAGCAGACTCGTTTGGGTCCCCTTTTATAAACAGAATTAAGTACAATATGCTCCTTCAAAAGCACATTTTTGTAATTGTAAAGAATCTCAGGACTGTCTGGTAGGGGAAAAATAATAAAAATAGTAGCCTTCCTTGAAACATACCTTTCCATTGACTCACAATTCTCATCAAAACATTCGGGAATAGAAGAAATTAGCATTTACTTTAGAAGTATGAATACCCAAATCTAGGCAAGAGGAACTTTCCTGAAGAAAGTGCACCACGCTGGTCGTGTGACTGAAGCGGGAGTGGAATGTTCATCACGGGTCCGGGCACCTGGCCCACCTGAGTGTGAGCAGCCGCTCCACACCTGGAACCCAGCACGAGGCTCATCATCCCCTGCCAGGGCCATGGTCTTCCTGTCAGATTCCTGACAGGAGTAAAAAGGAACCGAAGCCGTGAGATGGCAATAATAGCAATGTTTTACATCTCTGCATAGCACTTTACAGTTTATAACGAGTTTCCACTTAGAGACCATGACAATCCTGTGAGATAGGCTAGACATAATGAATCCCTGTTTAATAGACAAGGAGAATGGATCTAAGAAAGGAACATGGTTTGCTTACCATCGCTTGGTAGCCAAAGTCTAGAGCCTAGAATCTAACCCTCAGAGGAGAGTGTATCTTACTCACCAACTACAATTACATGTCTGTTACCATTTCACTTTACTCAAGATGATACCAAAAATAAGATTCACAGCCAAGAACATCAGCATTTGTCTTGCCATACTGTAAATCATAGTGAAAAACTAAGTGAAATGAAGCAGTACAGAGGGAAGTGGTGCTTCATGTGCCTGTGTCTCAGTTTTCTCATCTGTAAAATGGGACTAACTAATGCATCAACTTTCTAGATTTGTTGGGAGCCTTATAGACCTTATAGAGTGCTGCGTCCTGCATCTGGGGTGGTAGCCAGTGACTAATGAAAGTTAGCCATTATCCTAAATGAGATACTGTACATAATTGAAACAAACAAACAAAAAATTATTTTGCATTTGTTCTCTTATGAGGTTTCTGAGACGAATCCAAAATGTAAAATGTGGATTGACCATGTCACTAAGTCAGTAAGCTAATATCATGCAGATGACAGAAACATTTCTCCTAAATTTAAAGACTGTGCTAGAAGTACAGACAAATGCTTGGAACCAAAGTGATGGGGCAGCCCTCGCAAGCAAGCTCTGCTTCTCCTTTTATGTGGGACTCAGGGATGCTCCGACCTGGTTCTCATCGCATGTCCCTTCCACTGTGCATGCTAGACGTGATCTTTTCCCACTTCCTTTTATGCTGGGGAGTGAGGCTAAAGGCAGCTGTCTTCCTCTTCTCTTCTGAGAAACTCAGCAGTACAGAAACTTGTTTAAGTTGATTTAACTCATCACTTTCCAAACTTACATAAACACAAAACAGTTTCTAAAAAATTATTATTACATAAGAACAATATGGGGAAAATGTTCTAGAATACAGAATGCAGTGAAAATTAGGACCTTCTTGGATGCTGCCACATGTCAACACTACTAAAAGAGGTATTCTCACCTCGAGCCCAGAGAACAACACTTTGGTCAACCGGATTAGTTCTCAAGAACATGGCAAAGCCTTAGTCCCAAGCTTCACTGAAAGCTGGTTTTAGAATCCATCCAGACACTTCTAGTTCTACAATACAGTAGACCAAATCACTATGGAAAATCTAATGCAATGAAGCAACAGAAATGTTAGATAAAACAGCGGTAAAAGTTAAAATCATAACTATGCACAAAAAAGAAGGTAAAGTCAAAGGTCCCAGAAATGAAAAGAGAACTTGAAAACTAAGTCTACAAAAGCAGGGACTGAAAATAACTGTCCTGATAGAATGACAGAAAAGGGCTAGGGTGTGTGTGTTAGGGGTGGGGGTAGGATTCTGATGGCTTGGGATTGAATTTCCCAGGAGTGGGAGACCAGGGTTTTAGCTCATTTGAGGAAGAATGTTGATTCTGAGATATTAGCATAAACTCAGAATTCCCAAATGTTCCCATTCAAGTTCTCCCTTACCGAGCAAGTCAAGATTGCAACGGAGATTGCTCAGGGATTTTATGCAGGAAAACAGGACCCCATGAAAAACCTAAACCCTAACCCAGTTGAGTGTAGTTGAAAGATTGCAATTACTGCCTCTGTAGTATGCAATCCTGCAAATGGGAATGTAAAAGTTCACCCAGCCTGGTTAGATGCTGGAATACTCCCACCAGTAAGTATAAAACTACTCCAGCAGACCTTTCTTAAACTAGGCCAGAAAGGACACCATCCTCACTGGAAATATGTACACAGTAAAGAACTTCAAAATACACCAACAAATGCTCCATTATAACCAAACTCACAAAGAAAACAACAGGAATAGGTGACACCTAAAGACAGCCAAGGAAGTACCTAAAGTGAACCATATATTCAAGACGTTAAAATAAACATATGAAAGAAAGAATAGACCTCAATAAAATAAGAATATACCACCTCTCTGAGTGTCAGTTAAAGTCTTGAGTTAATTCCCAGCTGTGCCTCTTTAGAAAATGAGTTTCCTTTGAACAGGACAAAAAATCTGAGGGAATCAGCATCTACACCTCTAATCAAATGATACAGCCTAATTTTTGTTAGAACATCTTACAAACTCTAAAGTCAGCAGCAAGACTTTCTATTCTGCTTATGAAAGAATCCTCAGATCTCTATGATGGAATAATTCCATATAGCACAGCTTGGATACCACAAATATGAACAAATTTGAAGGTGATTTAACATGACTCCAGAGTTCCCATTATAAAATTTGCATAGCCCTATTTTTTTTTTGTTGTGCACATAATAAATCATCATATTAGTCACCGGCTTTTGAGGACAAGCTATTAAAGCAATAGAATTCTTAATTAATTTAGTGCAGAGTTTATCAATTCTGTGTATGAAGCTTACTCAGAGCCCACTACAGCACTCGAGTGTGCGGCTGGATAAAGTCAGCTCCCATGCAATAAGCCTTATCTCATGCCCTGCAGTTTCCAGAAGCAATTCTTCCTAAGTTGGAGATTTGTTATCTGCTGGCTCCTTCGTAATGCGTTTCCTGGAATAGGTCAAGAGTAGTTGAGTCAAAAGCTTCTGCAGAATTAGCACTAATAAAAAAGGGTCACCGTGCTATCACGAGACTCCTAAGTATCTAAATGCACATGTTGAAACTAGAACTCCAGTGTTCAGAAAGAAACAATGAACATTATAATTAAAAGGCCAATTTTTAGAGCATTCCCTATGTTTAAAAAACTAGAGCCAGAAGCATTATATATGGTCTGTAACTAAAGAAAATAACTTACCAAAATAATGATCATACCCATATAATTATTTTGGTGGTGAATATTGTTTTCTACTTTCCGTCCATGTGCAAATCTGGGTCCAAATAGTAAGTTGAGAATGTGTAAAACTTTTGCATTTCCTCATGTACCATTTGAACAAACAAAATAATACCTTAATATTTTCTTGTTGCAAGGGAATTGCGGGTGAAGGTCCCAACTCTGGCTTCCCATACGCTGGCAAATTCTATACGTGTGTCCCATCCTGTGCTCTGCCCCTTCCCGAACCCCACACAACAGAATGATTTTTATAGAAAGGATCGCACTAGGGTTCTTAGGAGAATGGTGTTCCCCATGGTTGGCTTTTTCAGGAGTAAACAAAAGGCAGATTTTGGTGCATTGTCTTTCTGGTCTCAAATCATACTCCGTATACCCCCAAATCACCCTCCCCTTGGACTCAATGTTCCTCAGATGATCTCATCTTCCTTCTGACCAGAATCTAGAGGGCGTCAAGGACAATTCCCTCATCTGTCTTTCCCTGCACCTCTGCACCGATCTTAATCACCCTTCCCTCCCTTCTCCTTTGTAAGATACATGTATTTAGTAGATAACCCCTGCACCTAGATTATCTGACTTTATCCTTCTCATCTCCTTTGAACTTTGTCCCAGAAATTACTCCACTTGTCCTGTATCTCCATTCTCAGCCAAAAATTTGTACAGGCTTCTTATCTTCCACTTACAAGCCCCATTGGTCTAGCCCATATTATATTTGTATTTTGATATATTATATATGTGTATGTTTGTATATATTCACACCATCAAGTTATCTTCTCCTCTTGTTGTGTCCAAATTTTCTAGGCAAGTCCAAATTCTGCCCTGCCTGCCTTCCTTCCCTAGCATCCCGCCAAGGAAACTCTCCAAACAGCCACCTGGAGGCCACCTCAAGCAACATTCTTGCCAAACACTAGGACATATTTTCAGTCACTATTCACCTTGGAACCTTCAGGACAAAAATGCAAAGCCATCATCTTCTCACTGATCATTAATACTTGCTCTTAAAAATGTGTCCTTTGCTTTCCTAAGCACAGCTCCATCCAGCTGCCTTCTTTTCTCTTTGACATCTTTTCTTCACTGTCTTTGGCCATTTCTCTCCCTGTTTCCATTTTCGAACTGCGCAGAGACCCTGCTTGGCCTTCTCTTTATTCTCTTTTCCTCACAAGTAATATATGAATTCTTGGCTTCAGTTATTACCTTCCTATGGGTAATACCAGGATTTTTTCCCAAAGTCTTGAGATTTCTTCCAAGCTCATGTTCATGAGCGCTTCAGGCTTAGTCAGTTCCAATTTGATTCCATCCGCTCCCAAATCAACTCCTGCTCCTAACACCCCTCTAGCTTTTGCCAGTGGCGATCTGTCTCCCCAGTCTCCCAGGGCCTAAACCTAGGAGAAATCTTCAACTCCTCCCCTTTGACCCCTTGTGCCAGATCTAGATGCTACACAAACACACGTATCCTCTTCTTGCCATGTTACCTGTGTCCCTATCTCTTCCACTCTTAACTGTATTTCAAGTGACTCCATACTTACTCTCTGGATGCATAAATCACGTCTCTTAGTGACTCACCAACTGTTTATAAGATCTAACCCCACCTCCTTAATTTAGCACAAAGCTCTATCATTTGGCATACAACTACATTTTTGCAATCTTAGTTCCCATAATCTGCTGTACTGCCATCAAGCTCTTCGCCATGGCTACTTCGTGTTCCTCTATTGCCAGGACTTTAAAATGCCCTTTCCCCTGGGAATCCTGCCTCTCCATCTCCACATGTATGGATCCTTTTTGCCTTTAAACGTAATGTCAAATCATTCCTTCCCTGCAAAGCATTTCTCCATCTTCTCAGTGGGTTGTAATCTCACATCTTTTGTATCTCGCATGACTTGCCTATTGTCATATTACGTAACTGGATTCAACCTTGTTTTGTAATACACTCATGAATGCATCTGTCTTCTTCCCATTCTGGATTAGAAGGCCTTAGAAATAGAGACTATGTTTGCTTCTCCTCTGTGCACCTCTTTACAATACATTACACCTATCAGAAACTCAATGCATATGCCATTTGCAGTAGCATCTAAGAGTCAGGGTTTAGACTCAAAACTAGAGACATGAGATTCTGATTAAATGAACTCATGATCTCTAAGCTTTATCTCACACACCCGTGAAATGCAAATGACAGTAGGGCTATTTCAGAAGATGGTTATAAGAATTAAGAGAAAGAAAATGCACATAAAACCCTTTATATAGTGCCTCATACATTTTGTGTTGTACTATTCAAGTTTATCAGGAGAGTGTAGAAATGAGTTATCTTGATTTTTAGGTCTATTTTCATAAAGCATTTTTTTTCCTCTGGACAATTGGGCAATATGTATCAACAGCTTTAAAGAATGTGCACGATATTTCTAGTAACTTATCTCTAGGAGATAAATGAAGTTCGATGCAATTATTATCATAAGATAGAAATGCAGATAATGCCCCAGGAAAGTGACTTATGTTTCCAGCAGGAGGAAATTGGTAAAGTAAATTTTGACACGTCTGTAAGAAGAGACATGAGGCAGCTGTTACATTTTCTCCAAGAGAAAATGCTTATGACACAAAAGTCAAACCATGGGGGGCAAACAGCCTTTTACAGTGAAATCCTCTTTCGTGTGCAGATATACAGTGAATGTATGTGTGAGTGTGTGAACATGTGTGGATACACAAGAACACAAAAAAAAATGCTGATATATACACCGTTTGGTTTCAAGAGATTTTTGTTTTCTTGTGTGCTTTTTGCTGTTGTGAATTTTTTGCTCTAAACTTTAATCATATATATTTTGGTAGCCAGAAATAAATGTTACCAACTATTTATGTCTTTATTCTGTTCCCTTTCTCTTCAATCACTGCATAAAAACAAATGTAAGACACTCTTGAACAACTCATCTTCCTCATGCAAACAGAGCAACTGTTAAGCATCCATCCTTTGATTTGCAGGTAAAACAAATTTATAATGAAGAAATCAAGACAAGATCATGACATTAGGCTTCTCAGAGGCTGCTCTAAACCTTCAGTGTAGAGAGACAGTACATTTCGTGCCCAGGCCAGGGTTCTGGAGCTCGTTGGGAAAAGGGGTCCTGTTGGTGAATGCTTCTTCTGGGCAGTCTCACCAGAAGCGTGGCTACTTCCCGGCATCACCATGGAGGGAGCACTGGGCTTCCACCACATCCCAGGCCACAAGTATGTCCAGAAATGGAGAATTCTTAAAGCATTTGTTGATTTCTGGAAGTCAGAGTAAGAGGAGAACAAGAAGGGAAAAGAGGAAGTTCCCCTCTTATAAAACATGTACTGACAGGGGTTGGGGATTTAGCTCAAGTGGTAGAGCATTTGCCTCAATGCAGGGCCCTGAGGTCGATCCCCAGCACCCAAAAAACAAAACAACAACAAAAAAACATGTATTGATGCTGGTTATGCAATCAAATTAATGATTAGAACTTGAGTTTAAAAATAAGAAGAACTGAAAGTAAGTGATGTATATGTAAAAATCACACTCATTTTAAAACTTCAGATTTTTATATCCCGACATGACAATTTGCATGGAAGGTGGTTACCCTCTTCCGATGTGAAAGTTGCCCAGCAAGTGGCCTGGAAGATAAGCTTTTGTGCTCGCTCTCTGTCAAGGAACAATGGACGAAAGTGTTTCTCTTCCTTCAAAATCTCTTTAGGAAAGAAGGCTTGATACAAAACAAGTTGAACAAGCTGCCATGAACATTCTAGCACGACAATTAGACGAAGTGCAGCACAGGGACAGGCACATAGCAACGGTCAGTGCATCGTGACTCCCGCCTTGAGTGATAATTCAGCCCACAGGCCCTTTCTCACTTTCTAATGCTCAAGAGGATCAAAAAAGCATTTGCACGGAAGATGATGTCTACTCCCTGTTGTGTGTCTTTCTCAATCCTGACTTGCTGCTTTCTGACCCCAAGACTCTTGAGCATGAAAACTGTAAGGGGAAATACCCAAACTATACTACTTACAGTAATCAGGCGTGATGCTTCCCTGATCTCCATGATCAGCATTTGTCATTTGTCAAGCATAAGATTGTATTACTTATTTACATACTGATCTAGGCTTCCTGGATGTGATGGTTCTTTCTCAATTCATATGAAAAGCAAGGAGACCGTCATTGGGAGATGCATATCGAGATCCAGTTTGGAAGTATATATTCCTAATTTGATAATGCCACTCATGGCTCATGTTGTGCAAAATGCACCCCACCTACTGGTTTCTGTGAAAGTCAGGAAAGGGAAGGAGCCGAGCACACAGGGAACGGGGGCCCAGGGTCCTCGAGTTCTTTCTGAGAACGTTGAAGGGGTGGCTACTCCACTCCCCAAGAGGTTCAGGGCCAGAAATCAGCAAATCAAGACTGAGGAAGACGCACAAACAGGGAGTACTGACATCATATTCCATGCAAATGTTTTTTTGTTTCTCTTGAGCATTAGAAAATGAGAAAGGGCATGTGGGCTGAACCCCTGAAAGATCGACTTTTAAGTGCTTTTTTCCCCTTGAGAACATGAGATGGAGAGGAAGAGGAAAGTATGTGGGTGTTGGGGGCAGGGGCTGGGTGATTAGCCTCTAGGAGCTGTGAACAAAACGACTGCTGGTTCCTGGGTATCTGAGTGCTGTCAGGGAAACAAGAAGAAAGGCTAAAGGACAAATTGAACATTCAACCCCAAACAAGACTAGCATGTGTGACTTTCTCATGTTGGGCGAGGGAGGCTTTGCGGATGCTTAATTAAAGAATCAAACCAAAGTATAAATAATTTAAAGAGCAAAAGAAAGGATAAATGGCAGGAAATAGGGAGGTAGATTCTTGGGGATGGGAAAGAGGATGTAGAGAAGGGAGAATGGGGAGGGTGGGAGAAAAAGGGATAAAAGAAGATTAAAATGGGATATGTATATGTACAAATTCTCAAAATGAATGCAATTATTATGTATCACAAACATAATTTTAAAAGAAACAAAAGCAACATTCTCAATTTGTTTTTCTACTTGCATTTTATCCTGCTTGCTTTTAGTCCTCTTTTAATCATAAAATATGTATTTTAATTACACTATAATTAATAGAAGACATTTCCACTGCTGAAAGTTCTAATTATAATTTAGTTTTGTTTTAGTCTCTAAAAGAACTAAAACTTAAAGTGACCTTTAAAAAATGTGCTCATGGTTCTTCTTGAAATTGGCCTTCACTTGTGGAAATGACCATCTATAGGCCAAAACCCTTTATATTTAATGAATTCAATGCTCCCCACGTAAAGCCTAACACACAAGTGCATGGTCCTTCAAGAATCAATGAACAAATAATCATGAAGAACAATGACAAGATAAAGGTGGAAAATCGAACCATGTTCTCAACAAGAAAATGATGGACATTATGTACAAGTCATTCCTGAAGCAAAAGTTCTTCAAGAAATTTTTATGCAGTTCTTCCAGCTTCCTTGCTATAACAAAACCAGCTTTGCCTTGGTGCTTTACATTCTTTCTGTGAGAAAGGAGAATAAGAAAAGGAGAAACCCAAGCAGGAGATATGCACAAAACCAAAACTGCATTAGTGACGGGGTTTAACTGAGGCAGGAAAAACAGTTTAATCTCTGAGACCATCATGCTGTATGTTGATTAAGGCAGGATATTTATGCCTTGTATCAGCTGCATCCTCAACTCCGTGGTGTCCTAAGAGGACATGGCGTCCTGGGAAGAGGAGAGGCTGAGCCTAGCAGTAGGCAGCACATATCGTAAGAGGCAGCACTTGGTAGCAGTGGCCTTCAGGGCAGCTGGTGTTATCATAGGATGAAATGGTCGCTAATTGTGCTATTGATTTTTTCCTCTTTAATGGATTATTCCCCCAACACACTCCAAGTTGAAACACTACCACATGCCACAGACATGTTGCCAGGGATATAGGTAAAACTGTGCATCATAAGCACATGGAGATTGTCTCTGTGGGTTATTTAGTGGGTGCAGAAACCCCAAAGAAGAGATCACGCCAGCCCTGGATAAGCACGTGCTAATTCCAAGTACAGGCACTCAATGGATGCACCATATGTTGTTTCACTTAATTTAGTTCTAGAAACATTCTGTGATGTAAATGTTATTATACTCTTTTCTAGATGAACTACTGACGCTCAGAAAGGTGAAGGAGCATGCTCAGGGTCACACAGTCAGTAAGAGGTGGAGCTAGGACTTCCCAGAGAAATCCAAATCCCTTTATATTGAAAACAGAGTGCAGAAAGTAGCTTGCAAACTACACAGGGGAGAGGGTCCTTCCCCTGGAAGAATTTTGTGTTGGTTCAATGGTATGCAATTGTTGTTTTGAAGTGCTTAATAATATTCAAAAAAAGGCTTTCCCATTTTCATTTTTCATACGTGTTTTTGCTTTTTTGGTTTTTTGGGGTTTTTTTTTAGGGCCCTGAAATTCTTCTGCTGAAGCCCTAATACCCTTTGGAAGGTATTTGGAGATGGGACATTTGGGAGGTAAGTACGGTGACATTAGTCATGGGCCTGGGGTCCTCATGCTAAGACTAGTGTCTTTCTAAGAAGAAGGGAGAGACCTGTCCCTCTCCCCCTGTCCACGTGAGGGTGTTGTAACAAGGGGAGTGATCTGGAAGAGAGCACACTTCAGAGTCTGACCAAGCTGCCTCCCTATCTTGGACTTGGGCACCTCCCAGAACTGTCAGCAATGAATTCCTTTTGCTTAAGGCACTCAGTCCTAGATATTTTACCATGAAATCCTGAGCTTACCCTGTTTAGGTCATGTCTACACACACCACAGGAATTTGGTATGACTCCCACAACAGCTATGTATTCTGATCTCACACACCACTCACACCCCTCCTTTCTGGGCACACATATGACAGATACACCTCGTCAGCCCTTGCTGTGTGGAGAGGAAGTACAAGTGAGCTCTTGAGCTTTGAGCAAGGTGGAATCAAACACAACAGACTATTACTTTTCTGTCGCACCAGCAAGAAGAAATTACATGCTGCTAATTTTTCCAACATCATACTTGAAAGAAAGAAAGACAGGAGACAAGCAACATGCCAATTTCATATTAAGAAACTAATTATGGTTCTATTACAAAGAATGTAGATCTGAATTTTGTTCAATTGAAATAGATTTCAGTTCTTCTTGAAATTCAGTTTGGAAGGTTTATATAACTTATTTTACAGCTTTTTGAGTACTGGTATTTTATTTGGAAGATCTGGACATGGTAGAGTGAGACAGGGAAGAAGAGGGGGCCAATGAACTTGACAGCGCTGTGGGCTACTGGGGAACCCTTGAGAAACCTTTCAGAATTTGCCTGTGTCCCTCTGAAAGATGGAAGAGGGGCTGCTCCTGACTCCCATGCCCCGACGGACAGAGTACTCTGTATTACAATGTAGCTGCCCCGCATCTCTGGGCTGCTCTGGGCTGGATCATGGCACTCGTGGCTTTGGAGAAAGCCCAGAAGAAAGTGCAGAGATGTGGAAGTTTGCCCTTGAGGTGGGATTGCATCAGCAGGCCTGGGGCTGTCTGGCCAAACTGCAGCTGCTGTGAGAGGTGGACCAGGGCATGTGCTGCAGTGGGCCAAGGCTCCTGTGACACTTTTGACCCATTCAGCCAACAGCCTTAGCTCTCATATTTATGTCTGTGAACTCTGTGCTCTAAGCACAGTCTCATGGTCCTCACTTTCTTTAAGCCTTTGTCCCACCTCTCTCACCTGAAAGAGATACCCGCATCTTACCTATCCTACCACAACGGGCTCTAATGTTGTCCCCAGCTCTCTCTCCACGGATCTTTCCACCCAGTTAAGCTTTGTGACACAACTATTCTCTGTCTTCCTATAAAATTCATATCTTTCCTAGAGAATTAATCATGCTACTTAGTACTTTTTAAAATTTCCTACAATATCCATGAGAATGTATAGTTATGGATCATATTACATTACATTAAAAACACCTGAAATGAGTGTGCGAATAACTAGTACGGTGTATTTTTGTAGTTGTGTTTTTTGGGCTATTTTTGGTTAACTTCTGTCTCAATCTCCCAAAGCAGGTTATTACAAGGATACAAAAGTGATCTCAGAGATAGGACAGGAATCCAAAATACAGCTATGCCATGCAGCCAGGAAACTCTCAGATAAAGCCTCCCCATCACTCAGCAGCCCCATAGTCTTCCTTCTTTCTCTATTTCTCAGTGAATCTTGGCTTTTCTCTTCAAAGGACAGCATATGTACTGTTGCTGGGCTTGTTAGGAACAATGCCCATCATCAGGTGAACAGAATCTCTGCCTCTGTTCAAATTTTTGAGAGAAAAGCAAATTGATCAGTTTCCAGCAAGCTGATTGGCTGGTGGTGGGTCAGGAGACCACTTCTGTTTCAATCATCTATGACAAACATGGTAAGATAATAAAGCCAAGCATAGCTGGGGCAGGGCAACTCCTTTCCAAGGACTATGGGTAGAAATCCTTAGAAAACAGGCCAGTGAGTGGAGCACAGCCTTTGAACCACGCTATCAGGTCTGAATAAGATGAATAAAGATGAAATTGTCAAGACATAGAATAATGTATGTGAAGTGAGTAGAGCTTATGAAATACATATGAGGTATGATGAGGAACTGACAGATAGTGGTCCAGGAGAACAGAATATACAAGAAAATTTCAAATACGCCACACCCTCTGCACATCACTTGCCACTGGCGGCCATCTCATTCACCAAAGACCAGAACCGACTAGTCAACTGGGAACTGTTCTGTTCCTCAAGGCAGAAATGGGGTTCTTACAACAACATGTCTTCAGTCATTGTTAATTCATTCATTTGGCCACTCATTTAATTCTTTCTTTATTCCCTTATTTGTGTTGAGTCTTATCCTAGGTTCTGAGAATATGCCTGTGGGCGAGATAGAGTCCCTGTTCACACATGGGTTCCATTCTAACTGGGGGAGATCATCAAGAACTGCTAATCGCGTAGATGTTTGGTCAGCTAGGGAGGATGCCCTTTGACAAGCAATCCGGGATCAGGAGAGTGATAGGAAGTGGTCTAAGGTGGTGTTTTAGTTACTTTTCTCTCGTTGTTGGGACAGAATACTCGACACCCAAAGTTAGGGGAAGAAAGGTTTACTAGCTCACAGTCTGCAGAGGTTTCAGTCTATAGTCCGCTGGGTCCGAGGCAGGGCAGCATGGCAGAAGCAGGGTCGACAGGCAGCAAAGTAAAGTGAGTAATCCAAGGAATGTAGGCGGGGAATGCAAATAAGCAATGCAAACAAGCAGCTAATTAGCTTCTTTCTGTATCTTTTATCTAGGCTACCTGTCTCTAGGGCGGGCCGCACTCCCACCCCCAATCTCAGTCTCACATCCTTGATCCCAGCAGAACCAAGCCAAACCGATCAATAGATTAATTTAGTAATCACACACTCTAGATCCAGCTATCTCTTACCACAGGAGGCTTTGGGGGGACATCTAGACACAAACCATAACAGGTGGTCAGGAAAGACCCTTCTGTAGCAGTGATATTACAGGCAAAGAAGGACCCTGACTTCAGAGGGAGCAGGGAAAGTGGCTGCCCTGGTGACTTGATTTCAGACTTGTCACCTTCAGAAAGTGAGCGATTAGATTAACTATTGCTTAGCACCACTTTGTTTCAGTAGTTGGTTACAGCAGTTCTGGGAATCTGACACATATAAGTGTGATCAAAACATATGTTATATATTTAAATCTTTTAAAAAATGTTTAGAGTGTAAGTCATATTGTCTTTAATCCCCTCTAAATCCTCCCCATTGCTTTGAACACACTTATTCCATTGTTCTGGCCACTTTCTGAAGCAGTTCTAGAAGTCTTCTTTCATGTCTTTAACTGTGTTGTCATGGATGCCTCAATGTCCTCAATCAATTCGAAATGTTTAACTTTCATGGTCATTCTGGCTTTGGGGAAGAGCCAGAAGTCTCACGGTGCAAGACCCAGTAAATAAGGTGGATGAGGACATCCTGTCGTGTTTATTATGAGCCAGTCTTTCCACGGATGACACTCAGAGTCAGCACTCACCCTGTATTTTATCACACCTCATAAAGGCATGCGTGAAAGAAAACCTCCAGAACTGCTTCCGAAAGTGAAAGAAGAATGGGATAGGTGTGTTCAAGGTAAGGGGAGTGTTTTGAGGCAGACTGATCAAAGTATGTCTTTCACCGTAATAAATTATTTTTAACTTAAACAATCACCATATACTTTGATCGTACCTCATACTTGCACTCTCCTCTCCTCTCCAGACACATACTCCCTCCCCCTATCTGCCTGTGTCTTCCATACCTGGCTGAGAAATTCCCAGCAAGGTGCCTACAAACTGCTGCCCAAGAATTACTGGGGTAGCCCCTTTCCCTGTGACCCACAAGTTGGTTTTTCTCCTAAGTTGCAGACATGGAAATGCACCTAGAAGAATGGAGAATCTGCTCTTCAATAGCATCACCTAGGGCAATTAACTGAATTGTAAGGCTGAAAGCCTACACTATATATTAATAAAAGTATTATACTGTAAACATTATAATAATAGTTCTTTTATGGGTGAGTTTCATATATCCCCCCCCTAGAATTTTAAAACCAAGAAAGAGGATCTGAAGTTAAGTTGTTTTGTATCTCTCCCAGTGCCTAAAATTATCAGGTATTCACAGTAGATACTCAATAGACTACATATAAACCCTGCCAAAATTATAGATGTTGATTGTGATTTTTTAAAATGTTCTCACCTGTCTTGATATTACAGACAGATACAAGCAAAACAAAACAAGAAGAGAGCCTGGAATGGGACTGGAAAATGAAGGCCACTTAATTGTTGATTTGAGTGGAATTTCTTCAAGCCCACCAGAATGGCATCCTATCAAATCCGACTGCAGAGAAATCCAGATTAGGCGAGCTTTGTGCAGTGCCCAAATTCGCGCCCTCCAGCCCCACCCAGCAAAAGACCAATTCTACTGACTACCTCCCACTTCCAAAAATGATTTCTTTTAAATTAATAGACTTTAATTATTGAGAGCACTTTAAGCTTGCAGAAAAGTTGAGTAGAAAATATAAACAGTTCCCATAGACTCCTCCTTCACCCCAAATTTCTATTATTAACATCTTTTATTAATATGGTACATTTGTTGTAATTAAACCAGTGTTGAAGCACCATGATCAACTAAAGCCCTGGTTTATATTAGGCTTCACTCCTGGTGGTGTACGTTCTGCGGGTTTTGACAAACACGTGATGTCATGTACCCCCGTCAGAGTGCTGCCCTACGTGCCCCACTTCCTCCCGTTTCCCACCTTTTCCCTGGCTCCAAGCCCTGAACACCACTGATCCTCTATTGTCTCCGTAGGTTTGCCTGTTCCTAAAAGTCATAGAGTAGAATATCATTTCAGATTGCTTCTTTGACTTGGCAATATGCATTTAAGTTTTCATGGCTTGATAGCTCATTTCTTTTTATTGCTGAATAATATTCAGTTGTACAAATATACAGCAGTTCACCTGCTGATGGCTATCTTGAGTGCTTTCAAGTGTTGTTCACTATACGTAGGGATACTCTAACCACTCACGTGCAGCATTTAGAGGCTTCCAGCTCATGTGAGTAAATACTGTACTAAGGATCATCGCTATTGCTGGATCTCATGGTAACACTATATTTACCTTGGTAAGAAACTGCCAAACTACCAAACGTTTCTTGCATTGTTTTGTTTTATTGTCATTATCATTTCGCCTCCTGTTTTGGATTCGTGATGTGGGAGAGTTCATCCAACCCACACTGCTCTAGTTGCACCCACAAAAGCAAAGCAGGCCAAGAGGAGGGGCAGAGGAGAGAAGGGAAGAGAAAGCGGGAGCTGCCTGCGAGAGCTGGGGCTGCTTGGGATTTCTAGCCAGCTTGTTAAGGGTGAGGGTTTGAGGGTTTCCTGTTTGTCTCGCTGTGTCCCTGATCTCATCATCGCAGCCAAGCGCAGCAGCTGCCGGGAAGCCCTCAGCGCACCTGCAGCCTGGGAGCTGCGGAGGCACCGCCAGGTAAGTCCACCCTTCCAGGGCCTGTCTGGAGTGATGCGCCAACTGTCCGTTTCTGTGCACACAACAGCTGTGCAAGCAAGAAGAGTCTTCTCTCTGTGTCTTGGTTTGCACGAACTTACCGGGCGAATCTGAACCCAGGTCTGTTAGTCATCACCACACAAGGAGCCAGCCATCATTATCAATGCCAAAAACCTGAAACTCAACCAAGGCAGCAGCTCCTGAAAGCTCTTTCCCTAAGCAGACTGGGACTAAACCCAAAGCTTGTGTCATTTCATGGCAGAGAACAGAGCTACACACTCATACGTAGGGCCACTGGCTTTACAGTCTTAGAAACGTTGCTGCCTCCCACCTCCACCATCAGCAGGGACACCTTTGATGGGAATAACACTGAACACCATGTAAGCCACTAGGACAGAGCACAATTTATCATCTTTAATCACCACCAGACTAGACAAGCTCTTTCCAACACAAACTTCCCACACATCCTCTAGTCCTCCTACAAATCCGTAAGGTCTCTCCATGGAGACACTGGGAAATCTCTGCAGCCAACAGGATGTAGCTTCCAGCTGAGTACAAAAATACCGTATGGTTTAGTGTCTTGGAAAGGCTCCTTCCACAGGGAATGGGTGACACTGCACATTCAAGGTCCCAACCAAAGACCAATTTGCAAGTGTGAGATGCTAGTTCTGGAAACTTGGCTACTGGGGAGGGATCTGCATCTGGCTCCTATTAAAGTAAGCTGCCTGCAGACTGAAAGACAAAATTCAGGGACCGAGCATTTTAATTCTGATTTCTCATGTAAAGGAATTGCTTCTGCTGAGATTATGATAAACTGAAAAGTCATTTTTTTTTTAGCCAATAAATGACAAACACAGGCCTATCCTTTATAATAGGTAGAATTAGAATATGCTCCCTCTTTTTATACATGGAAAAATTCATGTGAATTTTAACACAGGCCTCTTCATCTTTTATAAGTCACAGCGGGCCCCTCCGGTGGCACACCACTGTCTGTCTGCTGCTCTCAGAGAGAAAGAATTCTCACAGTGCGCCAGGCAGGCTGCAGGCGGTGGATAACCATTCTGCCTCTTCTCCGCCTACCTTTTTTTTTCCTTGGCCTGGAGCTAGTATTGAAGCACAGGGCACCCTTCAGAACTACAGTACTCTGGATTCCATTACAAAGAAAATAATGAATAATGCATCAGTGCCTCTGCTTGTATTAATCTCAGTTAGTGGGAGACAGAAGCGTGGTTGCTGCATCCAGCTGCCCTCTGGCCTGGAGGCCGGGAACGTGGGACCAAGAGACCTCCGAGCACTGGCCCTGAGCTCGCAGAGTCCTCAGTGCAGCGTCCTGCTCAGGCCCTGGGAGCCTGGAGGACCACAGGGGCTCAAATCCCAGGAGGCTCCTGCAGCCAGAGACTTTCTCAGCTCAGACCCTGCCGTGGAATCGGCCCAGCATGCGCGTGCCTGCGTTGTATCTTTCCTTCTCCACTTGCATAAAGCCATGCTCTATCCCTGATAAAATGAAAAGTCTTTTCCAAAAGCTGAAAGATTATAATAAACCCCTACCTGGTGTGTTAAAATTTGATGTGCTATTAGCAAATTCCCTTTGCATTCAAGCACATTGAACACAAAATACAGTGGGGCCCTGTGCATCTCTAGGCTGCACATCCTCAGAGGCAACCAACCACCAACCAAGGACCAAACAGATCTGGAAAAATCTGAATCTGCACTGAACATGTAGAGTCATTTTTGTCATTTTTCCCCCAAACAATAGAGCTTAACAACCACCTGCGTAGCATTGGCCCTGTATTAGGTATTGTAAGTCATCGGGAGATAAAGGATACAAGAGGATTTATGCAGACTCTGTATCAAATGCCGTATCATTCTGCAGAAGAGACTTCAGCATTCGAGGGGGGTCTGAGAAGCAATCCCCTTAGACAGTGAGACAACTGTATTTCAAATTATCAAGACTGTCCCCCAAGTGCAAATACTGTATGATGGTGACAGCTTTGGAATATAAGACACAAGACTGATTTTCATTTTTGGTAGTATATGTGCCACTATAAGACAAAATATGATTTTTAGTAAATAACATGTGCAGGTTGGGACATAAGACAATAAAATTTCCATGCAAGAAAGCTTTCGTATATGTACATACGTGTATAATATACCATCATAGTTTAGGTCTAAAGTATGGAAAAACCAATTAATCTTAGTAAATTTGGACCCAGAAGTTGTACATAAGGTAGGACTTTCAAGATAATCAGGAATGTAAACTTAGCTGGGACTTTGGACATACTAACATCTTCTGCATCAGGCCTACTTTCCATGTTTTGTCTTACAAATATTTAAGAGGCACCTACACACATGGATACAATTATTTTCTACACTACTTTATCCTAGGTCTTTGTGTTTTGATCATCAGCTGAGCATTTGAATTTCTTTGTAGACCAAAATAAAGACTTAGTGCTTTGAGGGTTGTTTTATTTTTACAACCTTGGCAAAGCAAGTGTCATTGATTAAACATCTGAATTCCAGGAGATAGAAACTTGGCAGATTCTTGCTTCTCAGGATCCTGGATCAGGCCCAGCTGAAGTAGAGGTTCCAAGTGTTGCTTTATTTTAACGTGTGCTAATAGATATTCCACGGCTTGCCATTAGGTCTCCAAGGGAAACACAAGTACCTGGGGGAGCAACATCAGGAAGATGGGAGGGAGAGAACAGATAACTTGAAGAGGAGAAGCTGAGCAAGAATTTCATTCATTTTTGTCCCTTCCAGTAAGCAACAACTGCCCACATCAGTACTAGTAACTATTGTCTCAGAGTATCCCCAAATTTGTTATTCACTTGTTTCATTTAATTTAGTTAAAAATAATGGATCAAGGTTCCATTTTAGGCAAAGATCACTTTGGATGTTTTTGTGTTTCGACATTATTATGTGTAGATGGCTCCAAGGGGATACCACCCTTATATAGCTGTTTGGGGTTAATTTATTAACCCAAGATGTCTCTGGGGATGGAGAGGGGTTTTGGGAAACACCTTAAATTCTTTTGTTTTACCACTTCAGCATTGCCATTCATAGAAACTGCTGAGGCTTTAATTCCTCCTATCTATTCTTGCCAGAAAAGTAAAATATGTTTTTAAGTGTTTGAAAACAAGGGAGAGAAAATGTGTTTCAAATGTACTTCTCTCTCTCTCTCTCTCTCTCTCACACACACACACACACACACACACACACGCACGCGCACACACACACACACACATTCACTTGTTATTGTTCCCAGCCATCTCTTGTATCCAGAGGCTGAGAATTTAGACTTGCCCTCTGACCTCCTAAATTATCAGAGGTGAACTCCCTTTTCAGCAAGATATATAGCTTGGGGAGTTTCCTCCAGTTCTTTGTGTTGTCCTGGCCCATCTTTGGTACAAAACCTTAGAATGTCAGGTTTATGGGATGCTGAAACCTTCACAGTACAAATTCAGCCCACATTATTTTTTTTTCCAAGAACATGTTTGCAAATATTTCATGATAAAAGTGAGGTAGGTGTGACCCACAGTTGATAAAGACATCATCTCGTGAGAAATGCGAATCCCAGACCATAAAACCAGAGCTATCTTTTCATCTGAGCCTGCCCATCATCATACACCCAGGCGATTTCTGCAAACTACCACTTTGCCAGAAACACAACTGGGCAGACAAAGATCGGTTCCCTCCAACTACCAAAGGACCAAATTATTATGTCACTTGCAACAATCTTCACAAATCCATAATTTTCAGCTTATGTTAAATCTTCAATAATTTGGATTTCCCCAGGGAAAGTCAATATTAAATTAGAGGGTAGTTACATAGCATTTCACAAAAAGTCTGCATTACTGTTGTTACGTGAGTGCATATATTATTCGAAGAGGAATTAGCCATGTGCGTCTCAGTTCAGCTCCTAACAAATTTCCTTTCACAGAAAAAGATAACATATACTGGCCACATGATATAGATGAATTCTTTTAAGTTTGGAAAATTAGGTATGCTGATTATTTCCTTGCTTACCAAGACTTTGTCCTTGATTAAGTGATACAAACTTAAGAAATAATGGTATTTTTATCATAAAATTAAAAATTGGTCAGAAAGCATGTACCGACACGATTCTTTTTCTTTTCTAGTGCCTTTTATTTCTGAAAAATAAGATGACTTGTATTAGTAATGGTTCTATGAAATTGATACTTAAAAACTTTGACAGAATAGAATTATATTCTAAAATGTAATGGATTCTTAAAGAAAAATTTAAAAACAAACACTAGGATCCCATCTCCTCTCCAGTTGAAAATAATTGGCCAACAGCAAATGATGTCCTGCTTTCAGGGTGAAAATCTAACTTGTATAATGTGTAAGCTTGAATGAATGAAGTTTATATTATCCACAGTGTGCCGGTAATAGGGGGATGGCCCATTCTAATAACACAGGTAGGGTGTGTCAGGCAGGGACCTGGAAGCCTTGTTAACACTAATTGAACAGTTCTGTGGAACATATCTCCATCTGGAGGCAGACTTCAAAACTGAGAATCAGAAATGGCAAACCAGGACTGTGGCAGTGCACAACTCCAGCCACGGGTCACTCTTCAGGATCTAGGGTGAATGATCCCCACCCCGAGCTGCACAGTGCACAGCCTGTGCAGCAGAATGGGTCAACCCTCAGGCCTGCTGATTTACTCTATGAGACAAGAAGATATATGCCTGGATAGAATTAAGCAGTGATGCAGATTTCAACTCACTGTAAACAAAATGGTTTGGAAAGACGAAGCTGTCAAAGATGAAAATGGTTGACTCAAGAGGTAGTGAAGGCCCATAATGAGAGATATTTAAACCTAGTCTGCTGTATCACTTAGAATACCCAGAGGCGTGAAACTCGGGAGTGGACAGAGGATTCCTCTAAGGCTACAAACCTGTTTTCCAAGCCTGAAGTGCAGGAATCCATTGCTCAAACCCTGCTGAACCCCAAACAAGTTCTGTGGCAATGGAAATCAAAGGAGCTATTTTGAGAGGACTCTAAGTCAAGTTGGGAGCGAGGGGACTGAGGAATGTAAATTAATTTCACAGATACAATCTTCCCATTTCCTACCCTGCACCCGCATCAGACCCAGCTTCTTCCTCGCATCAACATTTCGGCAGCTCCTAGTCACAAAGCCACATATGCCCCTTACGGAAAAGGTCAAGTGGTCCTGGCCTTGCCAGGGGCAGGTGTAGTCGGTGAGATGCACATGGGCGAGTGGGCGGCGCACATGTGCTTGCTGTATTTTCTTCAGCAGGCTTTGCAAAGTCAACCGACTGCTGACATTCACACTGAGGCTGCCCAGCATGGCACTCCTTGACTCTTCTGCAAGTTGCACAGGAGAGCAAACCCTGGCCAGGCAATCCAAAGGGACAGTCGCAAAGGCTCACAGCATGATGACGCCTTCTGCTCTCTCTCAGTTTCTCCGGAAGTAAAGAACTGGAATGACTTTAGCCCAGGGTAGCACTTCATTAAATGTGGAACCTGAAAACAAACCCTTTAACCTCAGCCATGAGACTCAAAAGGCAGAGGAGCAATTCAGAAAGGTGGTTTAGGGGCGTAGTCAGTCTCTTCCACTTTGTTAAGGCAAAACAGCAAGGTTGGTCAGCATTCTGAAGCTTTGGCTTTCTCATCTGAGGATCATAGAAAGAAGCTGCCCTCTAGCAGCTTGGGGGCAGGTTATAAGCATCAGTGAGATATCAAATGAGCTCGAGTGCTGGGTCCTGTCCCTTAGAAGAACACAGACACACGGGACTCTTCTTCACACCAACAATCTAAGTGTCACAGTCAATGCCCGCAGAGCGGCCCTGGGGCACGCTGCATTTTCTCTAGCAGCCTAGCCACCTACAGCCAGGCAGCCACACCCACACTGCCAGAAGTCCCAGCACATTCCCTCAGCCTAGCCTTGGGCTTTTCCACGATTTGTTTGCCCCCTTTGACAGCCAACTTAGTTTGATCATTCATTAAAATATCTGCGCTTTCCCCTCAGTACCCAGTCTGTCTGACTCCACATGCAAACTTGGGAATCAAAGCAATTTTCTAGGTCAGACAACCACAAACTGAATGGAAACCTGAAAATACCTCTGCTCCCAGTTCCTTCAGGGTGAAGGGAACTTTAGTGGGAACCCCTTAGTCTATCTCTAGCCTCTGCTCAGCTTGCATGTGCAGATAGGCTGTGGCCCTCTTGGCCATCTAGGGAAAGTAGAAAATGCAAAAGGGGGAAAAGCCATAATTCAAAAGTAGTTTATTCATAGCACAAAAATGAACCCACAAGCCAAATGAAACAGCATTCCTAAGCTCCCAGGACACAGATTTCCTATAATATTCCTTTGAGTGCCAGTGAGCTAAATTCTGCAGGAGAACAAAAGATGCTGGATACTGCAGAACGTGGCGTCCAGCAGTCCCACCCCAGGGCACTGGGACCCTGGCCCCCAGTGGGGCTGCCAGGCAAATCCGAGTCCTTCCAGGAAGCAGGGCCCCAGTGAACATGGCTTTGGGGAATGATGTTGTAATGCTGTAAATATCAGCTGGGCCATGTGACTTCATTCTCCTGGAGTATTCTACCCCTCTGGGCACCCAGTACATGGAACAAAGGGTCAGAGAAGTGAGTGTCTGACAACTTCAAGGACAAGGACAACAGCCACACCTCGGCTGCCTTTATGATTGCATGCAGCAAAAGAAAATAAACTAACAGAAAGAAGGAAGAGAAGGAGGGAGGGAGGGGAGAAAGAGAGAGAGAGCCCTTGTAAATGCTCTGTTGTGAATGCTAGGTAGGTTCCATTCATTTTCCAGGGCAAGAAACACGTAGGTCCCTCTGTTCCACAGAAATGCAGCTGCTGATGGAACCCTGGGAAATTTTCTGAAGTGCTAAGCACTTGCTGCTTCTTTATCGACTGGGGAAGTCCACTGTGGCAGGGGCTGTCTCTTCACCTCGCCCAGAGACACACGAAGACTAGATAACAGCAGTGTATCTGCTCTCCCCTGCGCCAGATGTGTGGCTGCGGGAAACTTGTGTGCTCTACCTGAGAGTGCACATTTGCAAATTGCTACTCATAACACTACTTCAGGGCACAGCTGTTGACAGACAGAGGGTGGGGGTGGGCTTGGTCTCCGGAGCATGTAACATACAAATCAGTCTTCATTTAGGGGAATTTTTTTCCAAGATCAACTTTACTCTATAATTCTCTTTGCTGTCGTTACCCCTACCCCACCCACTCCACCCCCACCACATTCTGCAAATAATAGGCTTCCTTTTTCTGACTCATGATAGAAACCACAAGACATGCAGGAAAGCAGGAAGAAGTCAAAAATCTATTCTCCCACCATCTAAAGAAGCAGCAGTAATATTTTCTATATATACTTCCAATATTATTTTAAAATTGGGGGGTTTTTATTGTTAATCTCATATTATTCATAGTTTTACTTATTTTCTTTATGTAAACATTTTGTTATGACAATTGTCTCCTGTCACTAGAACATTTTTCTGTTTGTAATGACATTTGTGGTTTTTGTGTAGTGTATATGATTATTGAAATAATTCATGCTGCCTGGAGTCTGGCCAATAGGCTTCTTCTTATTTTATGATGCGAAAAGAAAGTCCAAAAATTGCCTAAATCAACCATGATCACAAGCAAACACTATGCTAGCCCCCAAGACAGGGATGACTATGAAATTATGCTTGTGCAAACCTTTCTTGATGGAGTTATATGGCGAGTGTATGAAGAACTCTGTAGGGGTTGGGGATTTAGCTCAGTGGTAAAAGTACTTGCTTAGCAAGCGCAAAGCCTTGAGTTCAATCCCCCACACCCCCTCCAAAAAAAAAAAGGAATTATGCAAATGCAACTAGCAGAGATTCCCCTAGCTAGAGTTCTATGAAAAGAGAATTCCAGAAAATCTGTGCAGCCCCCTAGAAAACTGGAATACATAGGGTGAAGCTAAGACACAATACACCTGCTACCTTCCGGCCGTGCCAGATGTGAGTCTCTTCTGTGTTTTATTGAAAGTATAATTTTAAGGAAAGAAAAGACAAAAACAATCTTAGAGGAGCTCAACTGTTTCTAAAGAAGTAGAGATTTTACAAATACTGAGAGAAATGGTCAGAATTTGGAAAATAATAGTTACCTATAACCAAATTAATTAAAAGATAGTCACTGGAAAATAGATACACTTCCCATTGTATTTCACACAGTTTTTTAAATAAAATTTGGAAGTATTTACAATTTTATATCCTAGATTTTTATTTTGCTCTATCACCATCATTTTCACATGTAGGTAAAAACTTCTTGCAAACTCTAACGACTACAAAATATTCCATCATGTAGATACCAGAATTTTTGTTGTCCCGTTTATGATCATTGGGCTACTTCCCAAATTCTAAGTAACTTTGTAATGAATCTCTGTGCTGAAAATGTAGTTTGAGTTCCCTGTCACCCCCAAGGACCAGCTAGTGAGTGGGGGAGTTCCTGGGGAAGGCAGCGCTTTGGTTTAGAGCTCTTGCTAGATGACATCATGCAACTTCAGAAAGCCCCTTCCAACTTACACCTTCCTTAACGACGACTGAGCAGGTGCCCTCACCCTCACACCCTTGTGAACACCGCCTTCACCGTGGCTGATCTGCACTCGTTTGGTGCACAAAATGCCAGTTATGGTTTTCATTTGCATTTCTTTAATTTCTTGATTTTGATTTAAAAGTTCTGGCAAACACTTTTTCCCCCTTTTTCTCATTGTCATTTGGGTCTCTCCTGCAACTTGCTTTCACATCCTGTACCTGTACTGCTTCTGGGATTTTCACGCCTTTCTTAGGAAATGGCATACATCCTTTGAACAAGGATGACTGCTAACCAACAGTATGACTATCATACTTGTGCAAATAGTCTTCTCATTTGTTTGTCGAACAATGTTGCTTATAGTTATTTGTGACATTCAAATGTCTTTTATTTTTATCTATCTAGCTTTAATGTAATATTATTCTATTAACTGATGCTTAGAAGTCTTTCCTAATCTATTGGCAAGACACATGTTTCTAGTTCCTTACACCATTTTGAAATGGGTTCATAGAGCGCTTTGAGAAACATGGAGTTCAAGTACATCAAAACCCTGAATTTGACTTGCTGGCTGACCATGAGCCAGGGAAGCCATGTGAGCTGAGTCAGGAGGTTGCTGATTGAATTTCAGAAGCAGGAACTGTCACTGATCGGCGGCCATCAGAAGCTCTCGGACTCGGCGAGTGCTGTCCGACACTGAGCGGGGTGACTTAGAACTCCTGGTGACTGTGTTGTTCTGTGTTCCAAGAAAATCTTCTTACCTCTTGAACTTGAAATACAGAAAATTTTGTTCCCAATACGTATCCATCTTTTCCATGCCCTTTTCTCTGATTTATATCTCTTCATCTCTCTTTATATTAATTTATATGCTGTCAATTCCATGTCTATCCATCTATCTTCTCTTTCCATCAATTAATCTATTTATCCACCCACCTGCCTATATCTATCATATTGCATTGATAACCATCTCCTTAATGTCTGAGGATCTATTTTCTATATCTTTCCATTCAGACACACACACATACACACACACACACACATAAATAAAAGCTCTTTATATTTCTCCAATAGTCTAAAAAAGTATTTAGTGCTTTACATATCAATTCAGATTTCCATAGTGCTGACTCTGTATCATACTGTATCTGACTTGAGTGCTAATCTACCATTTGCTACTTTGAGCTTCCATGGAAAGTTTATCCATTTTATCCATATTCTCCCCCTTTTCCTTTCACATTCACCCTTCTGGACACGGTATTCATTCTCATCTCAATCTTTTGGTTCTCATCTCATGTTCCACTTTTATGATACAAAATTCATACTGTCTTGTGTTACACTGAAAACTCAAAATACATGTTTCCAAAACTGTCTCCCCTTTCTGGTGATAAAATATTTTATTTTAATATATTTCATCTTTGTGTTATATGTTGAATTGCATCCCCTCAAATTTCATAGGTCGAAGTCCTAACACCTCTATACCTCAGGATGTGACCTCATTCAGAAATAGGGTTTCAGATATAATTAGTTAAATTGAGGTCAAACTTAAGACTCGTGTCCTTCTAAAAAAGAGAAATTTAAATGCAGCATGCAAACACAGAGAACTGTCTATAAAGATTGCAGCCATAAGCCAAGGAATTTCTAGAAGCTGGGAGAAAGTTCTGGAACTATTCCCCTTCTGCCCTCAGAGGAAGCATGAGCCAGCTGACACCCTGACATCAGACTTCTACCTTCCAGAAGTCCTGGATATACTTCCAGAATGCATCCAACTGTGAGGCAATAAATACGTTTCTGTTATTTAAGCCACTCTATTAAAGGCAGTTTGTCAAGGCAGTTCTGGAAAACTAATGTATTCTCTGCCAGCCTCATAATTTCTTTATATGCCTGGTGTCTTGCTCTGGTCACACTCATTATTGACCACCATTGCTCTGCTCACAATAATGGTGACTGTGTCAGTAGATCAACTTACAGTGAGTGTCATTGCCCTTCTGACTATGTTAGAAATTTCCCAAAGATGAAGGAGGGGCTGATGTCCATGTGCCCTCCTGTGCAGACTCATGTCCAGCAGTCATTTTATCTCTTCTGATTCTGCTTGATGAAGAATGTTCTTTACCCACTCTGGGTGCAATCATCTGGAAATCTGACTCCCTTGAATATCTGGATTCGGTTGGCTGATACTCTTTCTAATGCAATGCAGGAACATTACAGCCTCTGAAGGGGCGGCTTCTGAGATGTTTTCTAACCTGGCTGTTTCTATTCCCAACTCCACCCTTCACTGTACAACTCACATTACTTTTCTGCTCAGCAACAGCCTTGTGACATCCCCAGGATACTTAAAATTGAGAGATGCTCAGACAGGTGAGGCTCTTCATGGGTGACACAGTTGCTCACAGTGTCTCTAAAGGCAGCTGTTGACCAGGCGCCTCCATTTCGGTCCCCTGAAGGTCCTAAGTATCAGCAGCTACCATGGGAATAGCCTCTCACCTCACATGATGGTCTTTCCTGGCACGTGGACACTCCTCTCGGAGCCCACAGACATTCCTACACAGACCACATTTTCAGCTCACTGCACTTTTTGCATATTATTTTGTGTTTTCAAAAATACTTGAGTGTGTCAGAAGTAAAACACATAAGGCCACGGGGCAAAGCAAGGAAAATGCCATTTGTAGAAGCTGCATAATGCTCATCATGTAGATGGATCCTGTGATATTCATTCACTCCCCCATCGCTGTACCTTTGGCTTCTCAATAAGATTTCTCTACCAAGAATGGCTGTATAGAGAATCCTCTCCCCATTGGGGATTATGTCCTTCCAAAAGTTTTTTTTTTATTTGTAATCAGTAAGACAAAGACATAATCACGTTAAGATTCTTAAAATAAAGCTGCACAAACTGTTTTTGAGACATTCTTAGCAATGAGAGTTCACTTCCACAATTTCTCAGACTACTCACTCCATTTCATTTCTGATAATATTATGAAACATTTTTTCTGATAATACTGTAGCGGAAAAATAATTTAAAGAGAGAGAAGGATGGGATGCCGGGCAGAATCTGTGAACTAGAGAAGCCTTTGCTCCATGTGGGAGGTACAGGTCCTGCACCTGCCTTGAGGAGACAAAGTCACAGGCACAGGCCGGGTCCAGGTGGCTCAGGAGGACGCCCTGAAAAGATACCAACAAGCAGGAGCCAGAAGGGCAGCCTTATCTGTAAGGAAAAGCTTCTTAAGCAGAAGAAAGAGCACGTGCCAAGCTGAAGGCCAGCGTGCTGGCCAGCTTGAGATAAAGGAGGCCAGAGATAAAGAAAGCCCAGGAGGCCTCTGAGCTGCCCAAATGGCAGAGACGTGGGGGAAAGTTTAGATTTTCATTACAAGTAGCCACTTTGAGAGAGGGTTGCTAAACATAGTGATGTGATTTGGAGTAAGGGAGATTACGTTTGAAAAAATAAATGTACAAGAGGTGACTGAAATATAGGATGAACATTCACATTTTAAAAATGTATTACAGAAAGACACTGCCATCAATTCCTCCTCAAAATATTCCCTCTTGCTTCAGCACACTCATCTCATCATTCTTGCCACTTTCTGAAGCAGTCCTGGAAGTCCTCTTTCGTTAGTGTTTTTATGAAGTCTGATCAGAAATACAGTGAATGCTGCTGCCATGTACCATCCAATGGAAAGGTGGACTCATAAAAACATTACTGTGTGTCCTCATCCACATTATTCACCAGATCTAGCATGGTGCAACCTGTGGCTCTCCCTAAAAGTAAAAATGACCATGAAAGAGAAACTTTTTGAATCAACTCAGGACATTGAGGCAGCCATGACTGCACAACTAAAGACACTCGTGAAAGAGGACTTCCAGAACTGCTCCAGAAAGTGGCAAGAATGATGGAATAAGTGTGTTGCAACCTAGGGAGAATATTTTCGGAGGAATTAGTGACAATCTAGCTTTGCTTGTAGTAATTTTCTAATGTAAACATTAACCATATTTTTCAATCACACCTTGTACTTGCTAAGGAGCAAACATACTGTGAGGGCCAACAATGGAGGCAGAGACTTGTTTGGCAGGTGTCACGTGGTCCAGGAAAAGAGGGAAAAAGACAGGCTGTGGAATGAAGGCTATGAAAAGGTGTTGGGCTTAAAATACATTTGGGGAGTAACTGATGGAAACTGAGTTATCAGAAAGACACCAAGGTCACTGGTCTGATCCACTGAGTGGATAGAGTTTCTGTTTCCTGACCACGAAGGCTGAGCAGGTTAGGTACTTCAATATATCTGTTGCAGCAACAGAACCCACTGGGACCATGCTGAAAGTGCATGTGTCAGAGTCATCTCCCTGTGAAGAAGAGGGCTCTTGGGGAGATTAGAGAAAATGACCACGCACAAAGTCCTGGTAGAGCAAGCCAGATAAGATACAGGAAAATCCATTAAATTTGAATGTCTATTCAAGCATGAATCATTTCATGGTAACATAAGTATTTGAGCCACATTTATGTTAAACTTCTTTTCATCCAAAATTAAAATTTCACTGGTGGCCCTATATTTTTATAAGGTCTATGTGATAACCCTACCTAGGACATTCCAACACTCCTGCTGGAGGAGCAGCTGGTTAAGGAGAGTAAGATGGAGCATTTGGTATAAGTGGAAGAAAACCAGGCCTGATGGTTAATTCTTTGCATCCATTTGGCTGGGCCACAGTGCCCAGATGTTTGTGTCACTTTTCCAGATGTTTCTGAGAGTGCTTTGGGATGAGATTAACATCTATCTCAGTAGACTTTGAGTAAAGCAGATTATTCTCCTATGGTGGGTGGGTCTTGTGTAATCAGTTGATGATCTTAATAGGAAAAGACTGACCTCCGGCCAGCAGGAGGGACATCTGTAGCAGGAGGCCTTCGGACACGAACTGTGGTGCTGGCTGTTCTCTGGGTCTCCAGGGTGCCAGCCCACTCTGAAGACTTTGGGCTTGCAGCCTCTGCAATTGTATGAGACAATTTTTTCAAATCTCTTTCTCTTTTAACCATGGGAAAACCTTCTGAAGAAAAATCATACAGGTGATTCTGCTGTTGTGAAGGCTTCATAAATGGAGACAGCCACAACGTTGTTATATGATAGAATCTTATATGCCACTATCATATATGCAATCTGCTGTTGACTGAAATGTTACATTATGTGGCACTTAAACGTGCGCGCGCGCACACACACACACACACACACACACACACACACTCCTACCTGCACGTCCTATCAGTTTTGTTTATCTGCGGAACCTGACTGATACATCCAGGTGTGTGTTGTCCCAGGAGCACAGAGGAAAGAGTTCGAGGCAAAGGAGAAGTGAGTCAGCTAACGTAGTTCACTGGGGGCCTCGGCACAAGTTGTGGAGTCTTATCATTTTGCTCGCATTTATTTGATCACCTGTGAGAGTTCCATTTTCTTCATATCTGCTACTCATTTCTAAGATCTTTACAACTAAAGTTTTGCAAGCATAAAGCAGGGTCTTTCCTTCCTGGTACAGGGGCTTCTATTGTAGAGTGCGGTCTGTGAGGAGGGGACTTCTGAGCAGAGGCCTGAATAAAGTGGAAGAATGCATGAGGCAGTATCTGGGGGAAGATCCCTGCACACACAGACAGCAGCTGGTGCAAAGGCCCCGGGGCAGGAAGATGCAGTCCTGTTGCAGGGGACAGGCAGTGAACGCAATGAAAAGAGTTTGAGTTATGGTGAGTGCTTGTCCCGAGCCTGCCATTAGCCGACTGCTTCACATGGAACCATTCCCTTCTCTTCTTTCAGTATCAGTTTCTTGATCAGAACAGGCACAGAGGCAGGTGAGTCTCATGTTTAAAGGCAGTGAAGTATCATCATCCTTCTCCCTCTCTGCAGGCTTCCATTGGCAATAACTAAGTTCTACATTTCAGCCTCTCTCTGCCTCTCCTGACTGTGTACGCTGATACGCATAGAAATCTTCAGAGGGTTAATCTTGCACAGCATCTTGGCAGCGCTGCAGACTGCCTCCTCCAGGATGAACAGAAACTCACTATCCGCCCAGTGTGCTGGACTTTGACCTGTGCTTTACACACCCTGCGAAGGGCAAGACCCGGTGGGACTCGGTTTTTCCCAGAGAAATGATTAGACTACAAGAAAAGGCTGGAGCCATATAATTTATGGCGCGATGTTAACAGTGAGCCGAGTCAACACGCAAAGCCGTCTACTCCGGATAAAAAGTTCCTTCGGAAATTGGCCCTGCACAAATCACAGGCATGATACACGTGGCTGGGACCTCATTTTCCTTCATCATCCAACAATCAAGAGTTCACAGAGGAAAAGCAAATGTCAGAGTTCTTTTGAATCACTGCTGCTTTTAAGAATACTTTTGTTTTGCTCTTAGCTTTGCCAAAATACTATGCATTCTTTTTTTTTCTGATCAAGCCTAAAAAATAAAGAAAATTGACACCAAAGAATGCTTCCAACAAATTTTTTTTTCCAAGACAAAGAATTCACTCATGTCAGAGAGAATGTGCAAATCGTAAATAAGTGAAAAAGACCATTCCTACCATGGAGCCAGCAGTGTAGACAAAGGAGTAGACAAGAGTGGGTTCTACTTCCTCTAAGCTAAGACTGTGAACTCTCAAGTTATCTTTCACTAAAACCTGGATATTATGACTGGGACGGGGACGAGGGGAGGAAATGACCTTTCCACGTTTCCTCCAGTCTGGTCTCAGGCCTAAGGTCAAGACTTAGAGTGCTGGCGGATTCTCAGCCACCCACCCCCTGAAACTGCTGCAAGGTGATTACTGGATTAAAATTTGCATGCAAAGCAATAGATATTCAAACCCTTCCCACCCCCTTCAATGTAACAGAGAAGATAAAAGCTGTTTCCTTTCAAAGCCTCAGGTTAAAGATGGAAGAATTAGCCAATATGTAATCGTATAGCGGGGCACTCAGCAAGGGCTGAGAGGAGAGAAGGCAATGATATCCAAGTATCAATCTGCGCTTAGGAAAAAAAAAAAATTAACCCCTGAAAAACTGCATTGGAAAACCAAGGAATGTCACTGTTTAAGTTGGTAGTTTCTCAAAAGCAGAGGTGATTACTTTGTCCTTTGGAGGGTACACTGGCTGGTAAAAGCACAGAGAAGTAGGGGTGCTGCTGGCATCTAGTGGGTGGAAAGGTGCATCCACTGGGCAGTGCACTTCATGCCGGACAGCCCACAGTGCACAGCAAAGCCCCAAGAGGGAAGAATGATCAAGGATGCTGAGGCCGAGAGACAGACCACGGCCCAGAGAATCTGTTCCAGTGTATATCCTGTTCTTCTACTCAGGATGGCCCCCGGCCCACCTTGACCATTCCCAGGGAGTCCCCACCCCACCCTCAAAGGAATCCCCAGGGCTCTGCTCAGTGTTAGTGTTGGTAACAGCTGGGCCAAGGAAAGCCATTGGCATAGCAGGGGTAATTCCTGGCTGCGCTAATTGACTCCCTCAAGAACTGCTCATTTGCTGTCTTTGCGGTCAAGGAGAGAGGATTTATGAGCCACGTTAAACCCTATCTGTGTCTCTCTTTGTAAATAAATTGTTTGGAGTTCTCAGATTTCGATCTAAATAGTTACAAACTTTATCAGGCTTTGCTGTGGTGTTGTTCAAAAGAGGATACTGCAATTATCACTCAATTGCCGCCTGGAAATGAGACAGTGGGGCGCCATCAGCCCCGCACAGGACACTGCTCAGAGATACCTATCAGGGAGATGCTTGCCTTGATGTTGCCAACAGGGCACGCGGCCTTCTTTTTAGTGCCCTTGTGTGTGTCCTGGGGGGCTGGTGTGAGCAGCAGATGAACCTGTGCTGGGGGCTTACAGTTGTGACACTGTGTGTCAGCTATAAGGAAGGTGCCAGACTCATCGCTCACATCTTGGTGTTCCGGGTACGTGAAGCCAAAGTGGGGAACCCAGAAGGACATGCCTGATGTGATCAGCTTGGGATCCTGGCCCCAAGGAGGTCTTTAATTTAAAAAAAAAAAAAAAACAAAAAACTTAGTCTTTCAATTGCTTTTTATATGTTGGTATGTTTTCCATACACAACAATTACATTTATTTTGGGGAATTGGTACATATCTATACACTGTATCTTGATCATTTTTGATCCCTTTTCCTTCCTCCCTAGCCTTCCTCCTCTCCTCTTTACCTCATCCCCTTCCCCATTTCCAAAAACTCCCCCTGTTCCCTACCATCTTGGCTTTATTTTATTCTTTATATTTTGAATCCTAATTGCTTTAATCCATTTTTTAAAATTCATAGCTATACTTCAATTTACTAACCTTATTCCTAAAATTATCAAACTACACCAGGCCAAGATTTTTGTCCCTTTTCCATTATCAACCCACCAAAGATCTCCTTAGACATCTTTTTCCTTGATCATTTCCCTGTCCCCCTGAAGTTTTGATAGGACAGAAGCACTGAGGATCTGATCATGTTTGGCAGCTCTTCCAAAGGCCACAAGCTATCGGAATAGTTCTATTCCTCTGCTCCCTTAAAAACCAAGTTTCTCCCACGGGATGTAATATCAGCCCTGTTGAGACTATGTGGGCTACATTTAATCTCAAAATCATTTGATTTGTCATTGGGAGTACTTTCTATCAAAAAACTTAAAGAGCTTGAGAATTTTGTTTCAGATATTTTAAAGTTTATTTTATGGTGTTTTTTAGGAACAATATGAAGAAAATCAGTATTATCTGCTTATAGATTAATCACTTAATGTCTGTATGTATTTTTCTAGCCTTTTCCATCAATGTATTTATAAAATCCATTTATACAATATATAATGTGTAAATTTGGGTTTTTTGCTTATACTTGGAGCAGTTTTTAATATCACTACATAAGCTTTTATGACATCCTTTTTACGGATGCAAGACATCCGTAAAAGTATAGGGAGATGCTTGCCTTGATGCATCCTTCATAAGTATAAAGGTGATGGGGCAGTTTTATTGGTTGTTCAGGCTAATTTCAATGTTAGATTTGCTCCAGAGAACAGACACAGTTCATTTTCCATTACTTTGGGGGAGCGTTGGTACTACAAAATGTTAGGGTTGACTTTTATTTTGCCCTTTTCATGAAAACACACCAGCATTTAAATGACCCGTTACTGAGTGAAACATCTTACAGATTAAACAAAGCAAATTACTAACAGGTCTTTAGTTGTGTCTGCACATGTGCACACACCCAGTTTTGACTTTAATTTATTTAGCTTAAAGCAATGTATTCCTAAATGCTACTCAAAGAACTTGTACTTACTACCCTTCCCACAAAACAGAGAAACCTCCCACAGGAGACCCACCCTTCCTTCCGTGAGGTCTCTTAAATCTTACATTCATTTAACGCTGCTTCCCTGGGTATACCAGAAGTCCCACCGGTACACCTCTTCTAGTTCCTATGAGAGCACCTAAAACAGTGTTCCCTGAGTGCTCAAGTCAGCTTGACAAATTAATGTCAGCACTCTCTCTTGGAGTCCTCTCTTCCCTGCGATGTCCCACTTTCTATGTTGTTAGGCACACATCCAGGTCCAGTATCTCCCTACATCTGTGTCTTGATGGCTGATTTTGCAGTTGAAATTCTCCCTGGGGAGCTGCCTCTCATTGGCTTTCTGGGCTACATGCCCTGCCACCCTGATCAGGCAAATATCTCCTCAACATTCACCCAAGAGGAGGCAAGTCACACACAAACTCCCGGGATACAACCCCCTGGCCCCGTATGTTTAGAAAACAGTCTGGAAAAATACAACTGCCCATAGGCAAGTGGTGTTCTTAATGCTCAGCTTTCATTTTCTTTCTATATATTTACAGAATTCCATTCAAACATGAATATTAGCAATATTAGGTGAGATAGCTGCAATTTGTCCATAAAGACATTATGTGATGGTCATATATACTATAATTAAATTGCTGTGCTATCATTGTGTTAATTGTGTGCCAAACTAAAAATGTTTAGCTCCCACTTAAAATCTGCCTGGATATTTCCAGTGATTTTGGCAGCAGCAGTCAAAATAACCCTGATTTCAAATCCTATCGGATATGATTCTTACTGTGACAGTTGACCATATGTTTACAATAACATCCTCTTATAAACTACTGCTTGTCAATATGGTTGTTTGCTTTCCTTCTGAATGAGGTACATCAAAGGGGAAATACTTTCTCAAGGAACATATCCACTGACTTCAGAACTGTAAGAAATACTTGCAGCATTTGCATCCAGGTGCTCAGAACTCAGTACCAATGTCTTAGTTACTTTCTCATTGCTGGGACACAATACCAGACACCCACAAGTTAAAGGAGGAAAGGCTTATTTTATGCCACAGTTTATAGTCCATGGTTGGCTAGCTCTAATGCAGGGCAGCATGGCAGAAGAGAAAGATCTCTTGGCAAGACAGGAAAGAAGCAGTAGGCTTCCTTTTGCTTTCCCTTTTGGTTCCACCCAGATTAAAACCTATTGGCTGGTGCCACCCACACCTAGGGTGGGTCTCCCCTCTTCAGGAAATCCATTACCCCACCAAAAATTATACTAAACCAATCAGAAGACTAATCCATTATCATACACTCATGATCCAGTAACTTCCAAAAGCCCCATCTATAAGTGCCTGAGGCTTTTAGGCAACATTTAGGTATGAGCATAACCACCAAGAACCCTGGCAGCCTTGCACCACAAGAAACCAGAAACACTACAAAAGTAGAGAAGCAACTGCTGACTGGCAATTGAGGCAGGAAATATCAATATTATCAATTACCGTATCTTAATTATTGTGGCCCTTCCTGCCATCTCCCCTGATACAGAAAGATACAGACAGGTAGCTTTTAAGAAGAGCCTATCAGAATCACTAGTTTTGATCTTTGCGTTTATCTCTATAGTTTTATTTTTTTACTGTGTTAAAGACGTATATGTTGAAGGTGGTATATTGAATGTTTGTGTCCCACTCAAATTCCTATGTTGAAGCACCAGTAACCAAGGTGACTTTATTTGGAGAAAGGACTTCTACAAAAGCAATTATTTTTAAATGAGATGATACAAATAGGGCCCCGATTCAATAGGATTTGTGTCTGTCACAGTTTGGACCAAAAATGTCCTCCAAAAAATTGTATGTTCAGAAGTGGGGCTTCTGGAAGGTGATGGTCCCATGAGGACATCATATTCATTGGCAGATCAGTCCACTGATGAGTTTGGGGTGGAATGTGGCTGTAGGAGTGGGCCCTAGGTGGAGGAAGTGGGCCACCAGAGGCATACCTTTAGTGCATATATCCTGTCCCCAGTGCCCCTCTCTCTCTCTTTCTCTTTTTCTCTCTTTCTGGTTCTTTCCATCTCTCTCTGCTTTCTAGTCACCATGAAGTGAGCAGGTTTCCATTCTGCCATGATGTTTCTGCCTTGGAGCCAGCCAACCATGTACTGAGACCTCTGAAACTATCCACCAAAATAAACTTCTTTCCCCTTTATGTTGTGTGTATCAGGTATTTTTCTCAGCAATGGAAAAGTGACTAACGACGCATCCTAATCACAAAACACTGGAGAGAGCTCATTTACTTGCGAGAGATGTAACAGGAAGGCAACAGTCTACAAGCCAAGAAGAGGGCCCAGCCAGGAACCAAACAACACCCTGGACTTGGACTTGCAATTTCCCAGACTAAGAAAACTGTCTTAGTCATCTCAGGCTGCTAGAATAGAATTCTATAGACTATTGGGGTCCTGCTTCCTTGTTTGCAGATGACACCTTCTCTCTGTATCCTCACAGAGCAAAGAGAAAGATCATCCCTCTTCTGTCTTTTCTTGTAAAGGCACTAATCTCACTCATGAAACTCTATTTTCATGACCTAATTACCTACCAAAAGTCTCACTCCAAATACCATCACTTTGGAAACTGGGGCTTCAACTATGAATTTGGATGGGAGAGACACAAATTTTCAGTGAATATCAATAACTAACTCCACTTCTCCCTTAGTTCTCCATAGATGTGTGGAGTGATGGGAGTTTGAAAGGAAGAATGGGTACCTGAAGAATGGTAGCTGCATCAGGTCAAAGGAAAGCACGGAGCTTCCATAGAACTTTCCTCACTCTCCCAACTCTCCAACTGAAGAGTCTGGGCAGAACACCGCCCAGAAAAAAGTCCCAAGAAGCACCCTTCAGTCAGCACAGAAGATGTCATCTGTCTGCTGTGATGCTGGGAAAGGCATCTCTGCCAAGAGACAGCAGAGCAATAGAGGGAGCAGGCTGGAGAGCAATCTCTGCGTACATTCTCCTCCGTCTAGTAATAACACATCTTACCCCTGCCTTTGCATAGACAATAAAAATGTAGGCAACAGCTTAAAGGAAAATGCCTCTCTTGCTGTTTTAAATCTAAGAATGTCCACTCAGGGAGAGGGAAGTACAGTCATACTGTCTTTTTCACACTTGATGCGATGAAGGAATTGCCAACCATTCAGGCTCGAGGCATGGACCTTCAGATGTGCAAAGGTGGGTGGGTAGGTCAGTAGATGAGCCCTAGTTCCAAGCTGCTTCCTAAGACGAAATCCAAACATACTGAACCCTTTCATGTTGTAAAATGGCCCAAGACTTGGCTCATGTTGACAAATGAGCTTCAGCATTTGCTCCCAAAACCGTATCATCAAGTTTTGTAACTTCTGTCTCTATAAAGGCTTGATATCCAAAATGCCACTTTCATCTCTACACAGTCAGGAAGATAAGATACTAACCAGTTGAAAAAGGGGTAAAAAAGACAAAATAGATATATGTTGAGGTCCAGAGCCCGGAGCTCAGGCTCTGATGAAAGACAGGGACCAGGAGTATGCGGCAGCTCTGGTTCGGGTTGAGCGCCTCCTGTCAGGCTGTGAAGGCTCCAATCCCGAGGGGGCGAGGGGCGGGAGGCAGCCAGTGCTGCTCCGGGCTCACAGCCATCAGCTCCTCCCAGTTGGGCTCATTTACAGAGAGTATCTCCAAGAGTCAGTCATGGGGAAAGGGGAAGCGCAGAGTGACAACCCCAACTCTCACGGCGAGTTCTCTGCTGCCTGGGTCGGGCTTGTCAGCATAGCAGCCCCTTCCTGTAGAGGAAAGTGACTGAACTCCTGTGGGATGGGATGCAGGCCTGTGGGATGGGCTGCATGGCCTGCAGGCCCCCTACAGGCCTCCCTGCCCTGTTTGTTGTGATTGCCATGCATGGTTCCTACAGGTGTGGGTGATTTAGGTTAAATGGGTCTCCAGTGGTCCAAGGCTCCCAGCAAAGGCCAGACCACAACAATCAGCAGGCTAGTTATTTACCATAACCATATACAAAACCACAAGCATCAGGGTTCCCTCAAATACATCCAAGACATTGTATATCTCTTCACTGAAGCCTCTCAGGGTTTGTTATGGCACAGCTTGCCCTTGAATCCCAACTAAACCAGGCTGCTGGAGCCAAAAACCAAACAACACATGAATACACGCATGCAGGCAGAACCATGTACAACCCAGAAGGCAACCCAGAGGCGAGGAGCAAGAGCCCTCCACCCAACTATCTCTCCTTTCACTTTCCCTTTGAATTGATTTTTAACTAGACTTGAGTATCCAAGCTCACAGTGATAGATGGCTGTAAAATATTTTAATCATTCATAAATAAAGTATTTATTGTGTGTGACTTATCTGGTCTCCTTCACATTAATGAACACAGCATATATCAGCGTAATCCATTACTATCAATCACAAGTTTCAAGGTAGGTCACATATAAACTTAGAAGCTTTGTGCCGGCCCTTCTAGGCCTTTTGACTAAGGTCAAGTCTTGTTCCTGTTCTTATATGTGTGCTTATTTTTACTCGTCTTGTTGCCAGAGAGTTTTCTCAAAACAATTATATATTCTATCACGATGATGTCATTTCAAATTCTAATGCCCATTGGTTAAGAAAACGCAATAATGTGGAATTTCAAGTTTTCAAAAAAATTTCTGCTGCAAGACAGCTCAGATGAAGGAAGTAACAGTGATATCCAAGGCAGTGGTGATGACTGAGTGTTAGGACTAAGGGGTCTTACTGTCCATCTTGGGATTTGTCTGTGGGGTGATCAAGTCATCCAGGTTTGCCTGGGACTTTCAAGTCTTAGCCCAGCAAATCTTCATATTCTGGAATTTCCTCAGTCATAGGCAAGCTTGCATGGCTGTTACCCCACCGGGAAAAACCCAGTCTTTAGCTTCATCACATGCCTTCAAAATTTCATGGACCTATGGTGTGAATTAGATGGAAAGGCTCTCCATTGGTCCAAGACAACCCTGTCTGACCCAAGGGCAAGTCTTCCCATTTGATGTTTCCTATCTGTTACCACCACTAGTCTTTTGATTATTTGGAAACAGCCCCCAAAGCTGCTGGTGACAAAGGTAGAAAAACTAAAAGAAAAGAAATAAAAGAAGAAAAGAGATGAGTGAAAGTTATCTATGTCTTCCAAAATGACTTGTTCTAAGCTCATTATGGGGAAATCCTTTCCTCTATATCTAATTGTACCTTTTTTAAAACATTCATTAATTTTTCCTTGCTAAGTGACTTAAGTAAGTAAATAAGGAAGAACTTTAGACACAACTGATTTCACGTGGTGGCTTCATGTAGCCATCCTCACTTTTGCCATCAAGAAATGGTCCTCAACCCTGGATGCATATGAATATGGCATGGCAAGCTTTTAAAAACCCCTGGTGCCCAGGCCACATACCAAGTGGCGAATCAGACTCCTAGGGTAGAACCCAGGCATCCATCTGGGCTGGTGAAAACTCCTGAGGTGATCCCAGCTTAGAGCCATGGTGGGGAACCAGTAGGCCGGCACAGAGATCCGCAGTGTCTCCCTTGCAGAAACCCCTCAAGACACTTTGAGGCAGCACACATCTCCCAGCGACTGCACAGTTGGAAACTGCAAGCCTGGCACACAATGCAGTAATTCCTGAGTGTCAGCTTTTGTCAGGGCTTGGCTTGCCATGTTTGCGTGACAATGAGGGATGTCACCAGGACGTGCAGAGTGAGAGCCCTGACATGCAGAAATTTCTGAGGTCTTTTGGCTGAGAGATGGCTGTGGACACGCCAGTGGTAACTCTTTCACCCATTTGCTTGGGGTGCAAGGTGCAGCTAGCTGGGGAAATAGGTCTCAGTTTTACGTAGTATGTTTTGTGGTTTTCCTTTTATTTGGAGGGGGATGGTGGTATGATAGTGAATGTTTATTTGGAGTAAATAAATGAGTGTAGAAATGATGACAAATGCCAGAAATGGCACAAAATGCAAAAGGTAGTGTAACGCTTTTACTAATGACATGTCTGACTGGCTTCATGGTATGCGTAGTAACTATGTATGCCACACCGTCAAGCATATTCCTGACTGAAAGCTCTCCTGTTTTGACTGGGCACTGTGGAGAAACAAATCCTCCACTTCTGATTGTTTTAAAGAGAATACTGAAGCAAATTCATATACAGAATAATGCAAAAATCTTAAGTTTATAGTACAATACATCTCAAAACAAACGTTCTCATGTAGTGATCTCCTGAGTCAGTAGATGGCATCTTCCCAGGTCCCCCAAACCCCCAGCTTCTGGCCCTCTTGCACTATTGTTTTGCCCTAGATGTAACCATTAGCCAGATGGATCACCACATACAAGCTCCCCTGTGTTGAACTTCATAAAAATGCACCCTTTCATATCGAGCTTCTTTGGTTTCACGTTGTTCTTTAGGATCTCATTCATTTTCGTTTTTGTACAGCATTCCTTATGCCAGAGTTTATATATTCCACTCTAAATTTAGTTTTGCAAATAGTACCTCTAAGGACTCTCATGCACATGTCTTTTGGTGCACATGAGTATTTATTTTGTTTTTGCTCTAAATTTCTGCCTAATGAAACTCTGTTCTGCATGTAGAGATGTTCATGTCACATTTAAGACAAGGCCCTGGTTTTTACTGTCTTACAGGCAAAGTTGTTACATTTTAAAAGCCAAAAATTAAGAAGTGAAAAAAATGCTTTGATATTTAGCCTTTCTGTTAGAAGCTACTATGTTTGGACCTTGAAGAAGAATCATCCTCCCTTGACTAGATGAGGAAACTGGGGCCAAGGAAATCAATTGACTCACCAAATGTCACATAAGTAAAAAGCAGCTGAACTGGCCACAAACTCTGGACCTCCTAGTTGGCCCCTTCTAGAATATTACACCATCTACCTTTTGAGGCTTTAAAATAAAAAATTCTAGAATGTGCCAATTTAAGTCACAATGTGAAAGAGAAGAACTTGTTTCTAATACTTGCTAAATTTCTGTACTGCCAAAGAATTCACAAGTCTCTCTATCTTCCTTTCCCCTAACCCAACCTACTTCCCAATGACCTGCAACTGACCTTGGCCTACTTCCCATCGGGCATTCCAAACTGAGAGCACAGTCTTTGTGTTTGCATATCTGATCCTCCATGCTCTTCTCAACACACTGGTTTCTCATTATTGTTGGGGTAAGGACTCTAATCCTTATGGTCTCCTGAAGGACCTAGAGAGCCTGCTTCTTCCTATTTCGCTCCTTGGAGTTCTCTCCTCCTGTGCTACACTGTCCCTGATGACACCCACAGCTAACCCGGCCTTATAAAGCCTTCCCTTCTTAGAACCAAGTTTAATTAGCACGTTCCTGGGGGAGTCTTCCCAACTTCCTGACATGGCGCATGCCCCTTGGTTACCAGGCGCCTCTCCTCGGCAGCACTCAGCACAGCTGTGGTTCTACCTTTACCTATGTGGTCTATCCTTTGATTTACATTTGTCTCCCTTAATAGATTCCACCAAAGGTACAGTCATATGTGTTTTTCCTCATAGTACCAGGCCCTCAGTAAATAACCCCTTTATGGAAAAAAAAAGTGTGAATGATTGCTTTCAAGTACTTTCTGTTTCCTTGTTGATATTTGATTAGCCATCAAGGACAAGTCTGTTGCATTTATCAGAATTTCATAAATATGTAACACAGCACTATTTACTTAAATAGCCATAGCTGTAAGTTTGGATAAAGATAGAGAAGACAGGTTAATTACAATTCTGTTACATTTTCAAGTAACAAAAAGTTAGAAAGAACAGGTGCTTAGATGATTCAGCATTGTAAAAATTGCAATGATTAAACAAACATAAAATCTTATACTGGAATCTAAGTAGTCTATAACATATTCCATATATAAAAACATCTAGTTCTGAAGTTCCAAAGATAAATGATCATGGTGTCTGAATTGAAAGAACTTGTAGCTGTTAGAAATATCAGTGTGGGCATGACCTCACCACAGTGCTTTGCCTTCTGTCATCTGGTGTGAAATTATAAGGTCTCTAAACAAGAACCTTTTTCAGGGTGCCTGACAATTTTATATGGAGTTACTAGTCTCAAGGCATCATACCATGAACTCATGCCAGAACTTTGTTCTTGCTATTGAACAAAAGATGTTTTAATTGCTGTAAGTTTTTAGACACTTTTAAATTTCACTTGAAAGAACTTTTTACATCACCAAAAGATTGGATTTTTTTTGTGTGTGTAAATACCAAAAGAAGTGCTATGTACTTGCATTGAAAATATCTATCATATGTCTATCATTCTGAACACACTTCTCCCCACTGTCACCCCTGGGAGTCTCAGGGTTCCTTACCTACCACAACCTGGGACATAACCTGGCTGGGTCTCTGACCTGAGAGTCACCAAGGTCCCACCTACTTATCTCTTGGTAGATTTCTCAGAAATTAGCATCATCTACCGACTCACATACACCAAAACCCACAAGCCACTACTGATTGTCCTGACTTGTCACCTTAATTCATGAAGGCACAGTCCAAAAAAAAAATTAAAACAGATTATAGATATTTAACATCTAATGTTAGCTGTAATATCACACCTGCTTGAAAATCTGCCTTTGCTCCATGCTGGATTTCATTAATGTAGGCTCCTACTTGACAAGGGGGGGACAGAAATTTCCAGTTATTCTACGAATTAGGTACATAAAGCTTGTGGCAGCCTAAGTTTGGGCACCTTGATACACTGCCAAAAAGTAAAGAGACCACATCAGTTTTATAGAGGGATGCACATACTCAATCCTGGCCAGTCTCCAAGAAGACAGAATTTTGTTCATCATGGTTTCTTTTGTCTCTATTTTTGATATTCTCCATTGAGTTGAACATGACTAATTTCCTTTTCTCCATATCCTACAATGTGCACAAAATAGGCAAAAGGAGTTTGAAAATAAATTGATAATAGAAGTGAAATCCAGATAGGAAATTCTATGATCAATTGATTTGAGGTATTAAAAAGTATGCTTCAATTTCAAGTACACATCCTCACCAGGTAAAGCTGAGAGAATTAGATTTGGTGCCATTAGATTTGCAAAAGGGACATGATTGGTAATTAGAAGACTGTCCTTCCTAAAGATCTCTGAAAATATTGGCAAGCATGAGGAAAATCAAACCAAAACGACGCAGCATAAATATCTTAGTGTCATGATTGCTTAAAAAATATATACAGTGCATTCATTATTCAGAATTGTCTGTTCCATTTGAATGCCACCCAATTAGATTTTCTTCCTGACAGGAGTTGGTTCCATATAATAAATTCATTAAGTTCTGTCAACATTTAGAAGACAAGACTTGTAAAATCTTGCTCAGTAGTCCCACTACAGTTCGTCCATCCTTAAGTAGAAAAGAGAACATCAATGATAAACGCAAAGCCAAGAATTCTTCTCATAAGAAAAAGAAGTTAACGTTCAGAAGAGTCAGAAAGATTAATATTTTCTCCTCTTTTGTGGACAGTTTCACACCCTTGGGGCCTCATTTTCAAACTGGTGAAAAATGAAAGGATGAAAGAGTCTACAAGTGTGCAGTGTAATTAGTCTAGCTATGCCGCATCGAGACATTAAAGGTCAATAATTATTGTTGGGTGGAGCGTGTCTTCTTAGACGTCAAAGCATGAAGACTGTGTCCATAGCCAGGGTATGTTCACGACATTTACAGGACCAGGGTGTGGCAAAGAGCACACAGAAAGCATCTTAGCTGGTTGTTTTTCTGCCAGTGTACGTTACTGTATAGTTAAAAATGAACCTCTTTTTTTTTTGTTTGTTTAATGAAGAGATTCCTTGCGATTAACACAAAATGGTGTATTGGCGCCATCGCTATTTTTCACTGGTCTTTAGATCTGAACTTTGAACTGAAGGATGGAAGCTCAAACTTGGCCTAATGTATTTGTTCCTTTTTCTCCTCCATGAAATCTCCTGTTGCCCTGTTTCTCTCTTCAGATGATGTGTTTTACTACACACCATCTGATCTCATCATGAGTGCCTCTGTCTCAGATGCCTGTCTGGATCCTGAATTCTACACTCTCAAGGCAGGTGATAAATGGTTTTTGTTTTTGTTTTTTAATTTTTTTTTATTATTTTTACCAAGAACATGTATTGGTACATTGTATACATAATGATCATAATCAACATGGTTATTTTGTACCTGTACATGATACATCTTGGTTTTCCCCCCTCTTCCCCCCCTCTTCCCCTCCCCTCCCTTCCATTCACCCACCCCTCCCTATTTGCAACAAGTGTAGCTACACTTTACCATTTTTTCCCCTTTCATCTTTCTTTTCTTTTAACCTTCTTCTTTATCCCCCTTTTCCCTATCTAGTTCTCTCTTTTGAATACTATCTCTCTTTTTTCTTTTTTAAACAAAATATCTATTCTACCCCTTTGTCCTTATTTACACTTATGGT